>JAJAGP010001840.1:0-154879 GCA_025084515.1 Ancistrus triradiatus | reverse complement strand
ATCCATTGTAGGGTAAACACACTCACACACTAAGAGGCATTTTGGAAACACCTTTGGAATGTGGGAAGAAACTGGAGTACTCGGGGAAAACCCACGCGAACACAGGAAGAACATGCAAACTCCACACAGGCAGAGCCCAGGGTCGAGATCTCAGAGATGTGAGGTGATAGTGCTAACCACTGCACCACTGTGCCACCCTTTTGAGATTTTACCATCTACTGCAAAAACTACAATCTGTTACAGTTCAACTAAACTTGTTTTATTCTCTCTAGACTCGTATTTAGATCTTGGTATGTTGAATATTGCAATACTGCTTGATTTTGTTTGGTTGGTTATACATAGACTCTTAAGAATTAAAGTCTATTATCTGGTCTCACCCAGATAAGGACATATTACCCAGTTTATCCTGTTCCCTCTCAAAGTTTCTTTCTTATTTACATTTACAGAATTTAGCAGATGCCCTTATCCAGAGCAACTTACAATTGATACAATCTTACAATCCAAGCAATTGTGGGTTAAGGGCCTTGCTCAAGGACCCAACAGTAGCAGCTTGGCAGAGATGGGATTTGAACCCTGGACTTTCTGGTCCATAGTCCAGTACCTTACCCGCTATGCTACCACAGTCCCACACAGTTCTTATTTGTCTTAGTGTGTTTTTCTCTTTCTATTGTTGCCTCTGACATGTTCATTTGGGCACACAGCATTTAGACTTGGCTTTTTGCAAAGGTGCTTTTGTGACAATAATTATTTTTGAAGTGCTATAAAAATAAAGCAAATTGATGTAAAAATTAAATGAAGTTACATCTGTTAATGAGTGACCCCCCCCCCCCCCCAAAAAAAAAGAAACCATGCAAATACTTTAAATCAGTCAGTAGTTTTTATGATTTATTCTCTCATTCAACTGTTCTACAGTATTTGTGTCCCTATTCACAATGTCATAATATTTGAATCACTAGGACTTGGGGGAGGCGCTGCTGAACCAAACCATTCCCTGAAACAAGGGTTGAATGTTAGTACCAGTACTAGTATTAGTACTAGTACTGCTTTACTGCTTTATTATCATTACTTTACTAGTAAAACACGCAACACTAAGTGTGAGGGACAAGGTGTCTGTCTGAGTGTATGTTCCTGAAGGCGAGTGTAATTTTTACACAAAATGTTAAATGTTATTTGAATGTCTGCTACAAACATTAGTTAACCAAAATGAAAACTCATTGATGCACTAGTGGACATTCATGATGCTAGCAGAGGACACCTGATAACTGATTAACATAAGGATAGACTTCTGAAAAAGAGTTTAGTTTAAATTAGAGTTTAATTTAAACATTGCAATATTTAGTATATAGTTGTATATTTAGTATATTGTTGAAATGAAACATTCTAGGAATTTTCTCGTAATTAAAGTTATTTGATATGCTAATATTAAAAATATTTAGGACCTGATCCTCCAAGTAACATTTCTTGTATCTTTGCTTGATCTGTACCAATTGTTAGTGTATGGACAGTAGTTAAGTCATATACTGTAAAATCTGTACCTAATACAAACTTTGAATGACATATCATTTCAAAGAAATTAGCATTTCTCCAAATAGTTGTATGTTTTTAAGTTTATGCTAGTTTCATAATGCGGCCCTTTTGGGTCATTTAAAAAAATTCTCCTAGAGGGCTTACCTCTATACCCCCCAGTCATAACTTAGCCCCCATATTCATGAATCTCTAGTGGCACCCCTGTTGACATCTTGGCAAAATCTTTCTACTCACCCAATTTATGTTAGCCGGAAGAGTGGCCCGAGAGTGAGTGTATACATGTGTGCATATGAGTGTATGTGCCCTATGAAGGATTAGCACCCCACCGGCTAGGCACTGGCTCTCCCACGTCAATGCCCAGGGTTAAGCGGATAATAAATAGAATGAATAAATAATCGTACTTCTCCATTTGTCACTATTTCTTCCATGCAGTTTGAAAATATTTTAAAACTTTAACCTGGTGAAGAAATTAGTCCATCTTGACTGCCTTTGGCTCCAGATGTCTTATGAAAGGCTTTTCCTGAAGCTGGTTCATTCCTGGACTTTCTGTGTGAGTTTCATGAGAAGGAAGTGCCTTGCAGTATTTGTAATGTTTTAAGAAAAAAATGCAGACGAGTATACACTGGTAGTCATAAACTAGCAATGAATAAATGGCATAAAAGCCAGCACAAGCACAAAGTGTCCAACATTGTTCCTGAAACAGTGCGAATAATAGGTTAGATACCCTATATATAGATACCCTAGGGTATATATTCTCTTAAGACTTCTTCTAGTATAATCAGTAAATAATTACCTGAATAACCTGTGGGCTTCTCTAACCCATACCAGGAACGGATGTTATATTACCCTGCTACTTGCAAAATTTCCTAAATCTTGTGATTATAATCATCATCTTCATACCCATTTATTTTTTCACTACTATTTTTCAATTATTTCACATGTTTTACTGCCCCACCATCTTCAGACTAGACCAGTAGAATTAGATGCTGTGTCACAGACGATAATTTGAGATACCGATTGTTGTCATGCCTGTCTGTAATAACTACAACTAAACTGAACCTCACTGCCATAAATGCAAATATGTTTCAGTGCACCCAAAGGTGATGAGTTCTTTATTTAACAGCACAAGGTTAAACAACACTACATACATTTATAGGTAAAATGGTGTTTGTTTATTAGTTTATTTAATGTCCCATCAGCATCAAAGGCTATATTCACGACAGACGTAAGGTTATATTAAAGTGTCCAATCATTCCAACACATGTCTTTGGACTGTGGGAGGGAACTGGAGCACACAGAGTAAACCCACCACTACACGAGGAAGGCATGCAAACTCCACAAAGGCCGGGGTCAGGATCAATATATATATAAACTTTGAGCATGTTCCATATGGGTAGCCTATATTACGTTTTAACTGGGCAATGTTTACATAATTTTAAGGTTGTGTCCAGATATTATCTGATTTAGTGCAGTTCAGTTACAATGTTATTAGTTTATACAGCTTCCTTGTTTCTGACACCAGGGTGTTTACTTGGTGACCCAGTTGAAATGGTAAACTGAAATAAGTGCAGGCTGTCACTTTGGTCACACTTTATAAGATCTTGAATGCACCATCCCACCAAAGTGCACATCTAGCAAAAATGAATTAGCTAGCTTTGTTCAAACAGGTGTTCTTATTTAGCAACCAATTTTGACAGTATTCTGAATGCTTTTTTCCATTCCCCCACTCTTTGATTTAGATTTCTGTATCCCCATTACCTCTTGCCATGCTTGCATGTCCCATCCCGATAACCACCAGCCTCTTTTCCCATCTCTTTACATTCAGTCAGGGCTCTTATCCCCAGTGTTTCAATCCTTGTCTCAGATCTTTCACTTTGGTCCACTGCTGTCACTCAATCTCCCACCATTCTTGGTCATAAACAGAAGCCTGCTCTCTTTCTGTTTCTAGTTGTCTCTATTTCCCTCTATAACACAAGTCTGTATGTAAGCTATCTGCAGCAAAGTGCATGATAAGATGATTTATTTTCTTGTTATTCACTAAACTCAAAGTGACCAAATTACGATACAAAATAATTGCTTTGTACAGTACAACCTGCACCTGGGTTTTCAGTTATACTTTGTCCCATATCCTTGCAACATGAATTAATAGGCAACAGATGTATATTTGTCTTTGATTAAGTGCAGTGAAGGAGGTGAAATGAAATATGACATTGACTTGATGGATCTGGGCTGCAATGAGTTATAGAGTTCTTAAGAAAGAGACACAGTCACCACAGAGCTCTCCCTCTTTGGGCAAATGTGTTCTTTTACCGCTTGCCAGAATTTGTCATGGATGTCTCTGCACTTAATTTTGCAATGTGTCAAGTAGCACAAGAATTTTTGTAACCCCATCCCTATCTTCCCTGAAAATTGGTCTTTGTTGATTCAGTATATTCTCTTCTCCTACATTAACATTCGTGTAAAGTATATACAATATATACACTCACTTAGCCCTTTATGAGAAACATCTGTACACCTACTCACTCATGCAGTCAGTCTAGTCAGTCAATCAGTGTGGCAGCAGTGCAATGCTAAATAAAATCATGCAGATGTGGGCCAACAGCTTCTGGTAATGTCCACATCAGAATGTGAGAAAAATGTAATCTTGACTATGGTGTGATTGTTGGTGTCACATGGACTTGTTTGTTTGTTTCTGTAACTACTGCTCTCCTGGGATTTCCACAAACAGTATCTGGTGCAAGAATGGTGCAATAATGAAAAACATCCAGTGAGTGGCAGTTCTTACAGAAATGCTTTTTTGATGTGAGAGGATGGAGAAGAATCAGACTGGTTTGGAGCTGAAAGAACTGTTATGATATCTCAAATAGCCACTCGTGAGACTGTGACACTGACCGTGGCTCCCATGGACTTGCAGAACTCCTTCCACACATGGGACGTGAACTGGGGCCCCTGGTACAACACAATGTCCAGAGGGATGCCATGGATTTAAAAAACCTGATCGAATAGGATGCCAGCCATCTCCGAGGCCGTAGGCAACTTGGGCAGTGCAACCAGTTGGATGGCCATCGAGAAGCGATCTATGACCATGAGGATAGTGGTCTTGCCATCGGACTCTGGGAGCCCCATGATGAAGTCCATGGCAATGTGAGACCAAGGGCGGCCCGGCACCAGCAACGGTTGGAACAGACCAGTCGGGGGCTGATGTGACGCCTTGCTTCAAGCACAGGTGGGGCAAGCAGTCACAAATTCCCTGACATCAGCCTCTATGGCTGGCCACCAGAAGTATCTCTGGAGCAGAGACAAGGTGCGACAACTACCAGGGTTGCCCATGAACCTGGAATTGTGCCCCCACTGGAGCACGGTGGGCCTGGCTGAGACGGGCATGTAGAGATGATTGGGTGATCCAGGCGGTTGGGTGGGATGATCGTGTCCTCAGGGGCATCCGGGCCCCTCGAGGAGAATAGGCGGGAGAGAGCATCTGGCTTGGTGTTCCTAGAACCAGGACGATAGGTTAGGGTAAAGTTAAAACGAGAAAAGAAAAGAGCCCACCTGGCCTGACGGGAATTGAGCCTCTTGGCGGACTGGATGTAACCCAGATTCTTGCGGTCGTCCATACCACAAACGGTTCATACCCTCCAGCCTCCTGCCTCCACTCCTCAAGAGCCAGCTTCACGACGAGCAGCTCCCGGTTGCCGACATCATAATTGGCTTCTGCGGGAGAAAGGCACCGAGAGAAGAAGGCACATGGGTGCAGCTTTTTCTCAGCCCCCACGCATTGAGAGAGGATGGCCCTCACTCCAAGGTCTGATGCATCCACCTCCATGATGAATTGCCTCCCAGCATTGGGCTGAATGAGGACCGGGGCAGAGGTGAACAGCTCCTTGAGGTGCCAAGGTACCCAGAGAAAATCAAAATGTTGTCTAAGTAGACAAAAACAAAGCAATTGAGATAGTCTCTCAACACATCATTAACCAAAGCCTGAAAAATGAATGGAGCATTAGTGAGCCCAAAGCGCATAAACTTGTACTCGAAGTAGCCCAGCGGGGTGGTGAATGTCGTCTTCCACTCATCCCCATCCTTGATGCAAACAAGGTGGTACATGTTGCATAGGTCCAACTTCAAGAATACGGTCACCCCATGGAGGAGACCAAAGGCAGTAGAGATAAGAGGAAGGGGGTACCTGTTATGCTTGGTGATGGCGTTGAGACCACGGAAGTTGATGCAGGGACGGAGAGATCCGTCCTTCTTGGTGGCGGAAAAAAACCCGGCTCCGAGGGGAAAGGAGGAGGGTCTGATGAGGCCTGCCAACAAACCCTCAGAAATGTACTCCTCCGTGGTGCACCTTTCAGTTCAGGACAGATAGTACTGGCGGCTCATGGGCAGCGGTGCACCAGGAAGGAGCTCAATAGAGCCGTCATAAGGACAGTGTGGAGGCAGGCTCTTGGCTCGGTCCTTATCAAAAACTGCCCTGAGGTCATGATATTGCCAGGGTACCAGGGTGAGATCCATGGGTTCCAGGGGCCGAGAAGTGCACGGAGAGTCTTTGAATGGGGGAAGAGCCGACCTCAGGCAACTCTGGTGACAGTTTTCGCTCCAACCCAATACCTTCCCAGATGCCCAATCAATAGTGGGGTTATGGAGGGTCAGGCACGGAAATCCTAGGAGTCTTGGGGGTCTGCACGATAGAGAAGGAATGCACATCATGGTGGTCACCTGAGAGAATAAGGGGAATTGGGAATGTCCGGTGAGTGACGTGGGCCAGGAGCTTGCCGTCTAGTGCGTAGGCTTGTCTCCGGGTCTACAGTGTCTCCAGCTGGGTGCCTAATTCCTGGGCGAGACTCTGGTCTATTAAATTGTCCTCCGCTCTCGAATCCATGAGGGCCTCCAGGGTGCGGGTGGTTCCAGGGAGATACACCGTGGCAGGCATCAGTAACGCGGATCGGCGTGGCTGTGGGGGACTAGCTGTGGTGCTCATCAGGGCCTCCAGGTCTACCGGCGAGCCGGTCGTTTTGGGTGTACCAGACAGGAGGAAAGTACATGACCTGAGCCCCCGCAATAGAAACATAACCCTTGTTCCAACCGACGGGCCTATTTGCGGGAGGTTAACTATTTGTGGGTGCGACCCAGCTGCATGGCTTCGGGTTCCTCCGAGGGCCTGGGGACCAATGCTGGAGGGGCCAGGACCTCCAGGGCAGCATGTCTGGTCCGGGACAATGGCTTTGCCAGTTAAATGGCAAAAGCCACCAGGGCCTCCAGATTAGGGGGATCCTCACAGGCCGCCAAGCTGCTTGGAACACCCTTGCCAGAACGCCTTCTGCAGGGTGGGATCGTTCCATTGGGCATCCGCAACCAGCGACAAGAACTCCACGGCGTAGTCAGAGACTGATCGGGAGCCCTGCCGAAGGTTGAAGAGGTGGCATGACGCCACTTCCCTGTGGCTAGGGTGGACGAACACCTCCCTGAACTGATGCAGTAAGTCATCGTGCGAGACCTCCTCCAAGCAGCCCTTGGAAAGTGCGGCCTCAGCCCACAACAAGGCCCTGTCTTGCAAGATACTGACCAAATAAGCAACCTTTGAGGCATCAGAGGCAAAGGACATAGGCCATGACCAGAAATTCAACCCACACTGCAAGAGGAACCGGCACTTGTCAAGGTCTCCTGTGTAGGGCTCTGGGGGCCTAATTGGTGAGTCCATGTTCCTGGAAGATGCTGGAGATGCTGACAACGGGGGAGCGTCCAGAGGTGGGGGGAAGGGCCAAATGTGCCACCGATGTGGGATGACTCAGTCTGGCTCAAGGCAGGGGTGCTAGAATCCTGGGAGAGCAAGGGAGCTTACCTGTGAGATTAGCATCTTGACTCTTCCAAAGCCGATTAAATTCTAATAGCACGTTTAGAAGCTTATCGTGTTGGGCTAACCACAGTTCCTGGCGATGGATAAACATACTAGCCGAGGGTGGGTCACCTGCCTTGGGGACCGTGGGTTCCATAGTGGCCAGGTTATACTGTTATACGGGGTTAGTATCCCCGTAGGCAAACTTTCAAATTGGAACCCAATGCAGACCCAAAGACAGGCAAAGACGACATAAGGAAAAAAGGGGTTTATTTACAACAATGATAAACTCAGGACTAGAAGGATAACAAAAACCAGGTCTATGAATTGCCAGGGAAAACAATACAAAAGCCAACATGACTCCAGGAAGCAGGAACCAGGAGACGAGATCACACAGGTAGAGCGGCGGCAACGTGTGGATGGCTTCTCCAGCCGAGGAACGTTAGAAGGGGAACAAGAACAAATGAAAATAGCATGGGAGCCGAAAACAACATGGCTAGGGCTAGGCTAATGCTAAGTAGTGCAGGCAGGCAAAGTGCAAGGCAGAGTCACATGAGGCAAAAAAAAACACCGTGATACCACTGAACGTGAGAAGACGATCTGTGGCTGCGTGAACCGGAGCTTTATGGCAGGCGGATGTTAAGTGGTGATGAAAAACCTGTGTGAAGGGCTGTCATCCTGAACGTAAACCACCAGAGAACATGGAGGGGCCATTTTTTTTTTAATTCCTGGCTTTGTTTCGGACTTCTTGGTTGGGGTATATCACACCCCATGGTCTCGTTCTGTTTTTCCCTTCACTCACAGTTTATCCCTGTGCTCCCCTGCTCTTAGCATTAGCAGGAGGTCCATGTCTTTTGTTAGCTCTGTTAGCTTTGGTTATGCTCTTTTGTTTGTTTGGTTTTAGTTCACATTTACCTTTAGTTCGCTGTGTATGATTTGTTTAATAAAACCTGCCCCTGATTCCTATAACTCGCTGCCCTTGGTGGTTCGTTACAATAACAGAATACAACTGGGACTGTGTACTTTCAAGTATTTGAGGAAGACCTTTTTTCCTGTTTCAGGATGATATTACATATGAACCAAACAGAAATTGTTTCACACAAAAGTCTTTTTACAGTCGTATGAAAAAGTTTGGGCACCCCTGATAATTTTCATGATTTTTCTTTATAAATCATTGGTTGTCCAGCTCAGCAATTTCAGGTAAATATATCATATAGCAGATGAACACCGTGATATTTGAGAAGTGAAACTAAGTTTATAGGTTTTACAGAAAGTGTGCAGTAATTATTCAAACAAAATTAGGCAGGTGCATAAATTTGGGCACCCTTATCATTTGAATACCTTTAGCACTAATTATTGGAACACAAAACTTTGTTTGTAAGCTCATTGACCCTTGATCCCTTCTACATACACAAGTGAATCCAACTATGAGAAAGTGTTAAGGTGGCCAGTTGGAAGTTTTTCTCTTCTTTTGCATCTTCTCTGAAGAGTGGCAACATGGAGCCTCAAAAACAACTCTCAAATGGCTACTGAAAAACAAAGGTTGTTCACATCATGGTTCAGGGAAAGGGAAAAGCTCAAGTTAGGAAACTTTCTAGGAAAAGTTCTAGTTAAGGAACTCCCGAAGTGGCAGACCAAGAAAAATCTCAGATAGGCAGAGGCGAAGGATGGTGTGGAACAGTCATAGTCAAGCCACAGACCACCTCCAAAGACCTACAACCTCATCTTGCTGCAGATGGTCTTGTCACTGTTCATCGTTCAACTATACAGCGCACTTTGCACAAGGAGAGGCTGTATGGGAGAGTAATGCAGAAGAAGCCTTTTCTGCAGACATGCCACAAACAGAGTCACTTGAGGTGTGCTACAGCACATTTGGACAATCCAGCTTCATTTTGGAATGAAGTGCTGTGTACTGATGAAACTAAAATTGAGTTATTTGGACATAACAAGGATCTATATCATCTGCTATATGATATATTTAACTCAAGTTGCTGATCTGAACAACCAATGATTTATAAACTAAAATCATGAAAATTATCAGGGGTGCCCAAACTTTTTCATACGACTGTAGCTTGAAGTTGGTCTGATGGGCAGAGCACTGTTTGAGACTTTGGAGTAAAGGATGTAGAATCAATATGTGGTGTATGATTTTTCTCCACAAATAGAATATGCATTTAATTATTAAACAGCTAAAACGCTGTCTGAGTCTGTGCTGCTCTAGAAGTTGTCTAAACATTATCACAGATATAGCCAGGACACTTTTTTTTCATTCATCCATCTGCGAGTCAATGCATGTGCACCTAAATGCTTCGGAATGTGATCTAAATACAAACACTGAATCTTTTATTATCATGTAACTGCATGAAAATTATCAGGGGTGCCCAAACTTTTTCATACGACTGTAGGTGTGGAATCCTAATCTCAACCTCATCAAACGCCTTTGGGATAAATGGAAGTATGTGGGATGAAATGAATCATTATATGTTCATTATCAAAATCATTTTATACACACATATATATGCCTGAAAAGATTTCCATGCAAATATTCAATAGGCTCTCATGCACTGGTTTAGTCTTCATATGGGTCTAGTTAGCATCTTTATTTCCCCTTTTACCTTTAGAAAGCACAAGATCCTTCTCCCATTTTAATGATTTTGTTATTAACTACTGATATAAATCCAGATGTAGTCATTTTGCTGCCAACAACTGTGGGACATCTTATGTGGGATTCAAAATGTGGGTAAAGAGAATATGATGACAGTTTCTTCTGAACTGCTACTTCCTCAATTAGGAAAACCTGCCAAGTATGGCAGAGTGTTAATGCACTCTGACCAATCATGTCTCAGTTCCCAGTTTCAGGACTGGTTTCCTAATTCAGGTGACACTGATTATGGTCTGCCTTTTCTTGAGCCCTGCTAAAACAGTGAATTAGTGGCCTGTTGCTAATTATGCAGTTGGTTTTTAACAAACCTATCATTTTCAGGGCAACACAAACATACGAGAATTGCGCATAACTTCAGTCTGAATGAATACATGGCTTGACTTGTCTTTCTTCAATCTCCATATGAAACTAGTTATCATAATCCTTTGATTGTTAGACATAGAAAAGTGCATCCTGATGACATTACAAATAAAATAATAATATTCAGTGTATATACGTATAGACTGCCTGTATGGATGCTTATGTACGTTCCATTTCCCTCATCCATTCTTTCATCTGTTGTGTTTATTTCTACATTTTATAGTTGATGGTAAATAAACACATTCCACACTACATTTTGTTCATTTGTATTTCTTTCAAAAAGCAGCATTTACTGCAATCAACCATCAAGTACAATGTTGACTCGAAACCAGATACATCAAGAAACAGGATTGTATCCATTTTGCATGCTTGTCTTATTTAAGATGCATTTCAGAACCAGCCAAAAATCATTAGAGGGTATGTGCAAACACTAAATACTAATCTAGCCAGTCTAATCTTGCCCACAGTTCTTCTCCTTTATGTATAAATGTGAATACTTTGCCAAACTAGGAGTTATTTCCACTTGCACAAAGCAATCTTGCAGTCTGTATGCAAGTTTAGCCCAAACTGCAGTCTGTGTGATTGTGTATTTGAAGGCGGATTTCAGGATTGGTAAATTGGAAAATTTGAATTCTGGATGTTTCTGTGTGTTTGATTTAGACATTTCAACAATCAAAAACTCTTAGTAAACTGAGACATTACTGGGACTTAATTATAGTAGCAATAGCAGTAGCGATTGGTGCTCTTTAACCATTCTTTGGTAGAACGGCTTGTGTGCTTAGGGTCGTTGTCATGCTGCATGACCCACCTTCTCTTGAGATTCAGTTCATGGACAGATGTCCTGACATTTTCCTTTAGAATTCTCTGACAGAATTCAGAATTCGTTATTCCATCAATGATGGCAAGGCATCCTGGCCCAGATGCAGCAAAACAGGTCCAAATCATGATACTACCACCACTGTGTCACAGATGGGATACAACAACTCTTTTTCTGAGCTCCTCAGAAATCTCCTTTGTTCGTACCATGATACACTTCCACAAACATGTGCTGTGAAGAGCAGATTCTGATAGATCCCTGTTCTTTTAATAAAACAGGGTTCCCACTCACACCTGATTGTCATCCCATTGATAGAAAACACCTGACTCTAATTTCACCTTCAAATTAACTGCTAATCCTAGCTTCTATGTTTTTTAGAAACTGTATTTCAGAAAGTATTTCAGAAACTGCTACTGGGATTTACATGCACAGCCATCTTTAGGGTTTACAGAGAATGGTCTGTAAAGGAGAAAACCTTGAAGCAGAAGGCCTATGGCTGCAGAAGAATACACCAGGTGCCACTCCTGTCAGCTATGAGCAGGCAAACGAGGCTACAATTTGCACTGGCTCATTGCAATTTAATAACAAAAGATTGGAAAAACGTTGCTTGGTCTGACGAGCCTTGATTTATGCTGTGACATTCTTGTGGTAGGATAAGAATTTGACGTAAATAACATGAAAGCCTGGATCCATCCTGTCATGTATCAACAGTTCAGGCCTCCTGACTAATAGGTCCTTGAGTGTCTCATCTGGTTTTTCAAACTACTACTGTTGTAATGTTCTTCATGTCCTGATTCTGTTTAAGTGATCCTTTGTGATAATTGCTTTTTTGCCATTTTTTTTGTTTGTGCTTTTCTTTATTAATTTGTAATCATTCGTTTTATAAGATATAATTGAATAAAAACCCATTGTTGTATTAATTGGAGACAAGTCTCTGTGCTTTTCTTGTATAACAAATGTGTGTGCCCTATTTGGGTTAAATAATGGTGTTTGTGCCCTGGGTATAAATACCTGGGTGGCATGGTCAACATACCCTTTTAACTGTGCCACCACATAAGGAAGTTTTGAAGACAAAAGGGCGTCCAACCCGGTAATAGCAAGGTGTATCTAGTAAAGTGAGTAAAGTGCAATATGTCCTGTGAAATTGCACATTATGTAATCTGGATGCTGTCTGAGCACCATAATATAATATTGTACTTAGTATTGCTATGTGGGATACTCTAGTGTATCAGTATTAATTCCTTACTTAATAGGCAGGCTGCTGCAGTGTTTCCCATAACTTGCTTTATTTTATTCAACTTTGACCACCACAGACTATCTATTTTTTCAACCCCAAATCAGAAAAAGTTGGAAAAATACAAATAAAAAAAATTGCAGTGTTCCTTAAATTTCCTTTGACTTTCATTTCACTGCAGACAGTATGAATCCAAGATATTTCATGTTTTGTCTGGTCAACTTCATTTCATTTGTTAATAAACATCCATTCCTGCATTTCAGGCCTGCAACACATTCCAAAAAAAGTTGTGACGGGGCCAATTTAGGGCTAGTAATGAATAAAAAAAAACTAAATAATGATGTGATTTCAAACAGGTGATTATAATCATGATTTGGTATAAAAGCAGTATCCACGAATGGCTGGGTCTTTGATTAGCAAAGGTGGGCAGAGGATCTCCAGTTTATCAACAAATGAAAATTATTGAAATGTTTAAAAACAATGTTCCTCAAAGAAAGACTGGAAGGAATTTCCATATTTCAGTCCTAACTTTTTCTGATTTGACTTATTTTGCATTGTCTTGTTGATAAATGTATGGGCATCCCTAGAAAAGATGTTGTCCTGAAGGAATTAGTGTTGCTCTAAAATCTCAGTGTACTTTTCTGCATTAATGCTGCCATCACAGAACTAAAAATGACTTTTGCCAAGGGCACTGACCTGACTCCATACCATGACAGAGCCTGGCTTTTGGATTTGTTGTTGATAATATTCTGGATGATCCTTTTTGTCTTTGGTCCGGAGCACAAGGTGTCCATTTTTCAACTTCTCTTGGCTCGGAGGTTACCTAAATCAGAAATGGTTAGGACTGAATATATAAATCCCTTCCAGTCTGTCTTTGAGGAACATTGTTTTTAAACATTTCAATAATTTTTTGCACATATTTGTTGACCACTGGAGATCCTCTGTCCAACTTTGCTCCCCAAAGACATTTTTGTATACTGCATTTGTACCAAATTGAAATCACATCATAATGAATTTTTTTTTACCTCATTACTAGCCATAAATTGCCCCTGTCCCAACTTTTTTAAATGTCTTTTAGGCCTGAAATGCAGGAATGAATGTTTATTAACAAATAAAGTTGATCAGAAAAAAACATTAAATATATTGGGTTCATGCTGTCTGCAATAATATAAAAGTCAAAGTACATGTAAGGAGCACTGCGTTTTTTAATATTTGCATTTTCCATACTGTCCCAGTTTTTCTGATTTCATGTTGTATTTAAATTGGATAAAATCATATTTCGCTGTAGTTAAATGCAGCACCTGCTCTATTTCTGTCTGTCATACACTAACACACACACACACACACACACACACACACACACACACACACACACACTCATCTCTAGTGTTCTGCATTGCAAAGTTGGGTTCTTCTTACTCCGCTTATTCCTCCCTCTGCAGTGTGTCAGCTTTCTGCCACTAGTAGAAAATTTAATTATCAATTAGAAACTAATCTGCAACTGGCCTGTGATCCACACATGGTTCTCACACTGCAGCGTGCCGATCCAGTGCACATAATTCACCTGAGCCGTAAAGTGTGGCTCATCGCCTCAGTTCTTATAAGGAGCACAGGGCCAGTCAAACATTGCTCAACACTCAATCTGCTCATACTGTCAAACTGATAAAACCATGTACTAAGGATAATAACCTTATGTGAACTGACATTCTGCAGCGCACAGGTATACGTAGATATACAGTGTGTCTCAAAAGTAAGGAAACACTCATTTAAAATAACAGTTTGGCAGACAGTGATCCAATTTTAGACACAAGTTGTAGGGAAGGCAGAAACCTATTAGCCCATGTTACCAACATGTCGGACATCTTCAAATCAACTTCGGTTTTTCAGATGGGAAGGTAAAGTGTGTGACACAACTGGTAGAGAATTTCACCAGAAAAACTATGGTGTGCTTCATGTTAATCATTACTCATTTCCATGTTTAAACAGTGATTTTATGTGAAACCAGAAAACTGACCTAAAGAATGTGTTCAATATGCTATCCTTTTCTCCCATTCCTGATGAACTTTCACTGAAACATCTGACTGAATGCTAGCACAAGCATCAAAAATTCTGTCTTTAAGATAAACAACATTCTGTATCTTTACAGAGTAAACAAGTTCCTTGACATGACCCCAAATCCAAAGGGATTCAATCAGGAGAACATGGTGGCCACTCATTTGGACCCCATGACCATTCCACTTTTAGAGAAAATGCACATCAACATAGTTTCTGTAATGACTGTGGTAGCCTAGCGGTTAAGGTACTGGACTATGGACCAAAAAGTCCAGGGTTCAAATCCCACCTCTGCCAGTCTGCCACTCTTGAGCAAGGCCCTTAATCCACAATTGCATCAATTGTAAGTCGATCTGGATAAGGGCGTCTGCTAAATGCTGTAAATGTAATCAGGCGGGGTGCCATCTTGCTGAAAATATCCTCCTCTATCCATCCTCTGACAACAACGACAGAAACACACCTTCATCTAACAACCTTGGGTAACGGTCTGCTCTTAATGATGCATCAATGAAGAAAGGTCCCACAGTTCAGGTACCCATACACCACACCATGCCATGACTTGGTTAAGCTGAGTCAATCGTGTTAGATCAATCAGTCCAGTAAGGGTTTGCATCTGATCGGTATCAGTGTTTCTGTTAGCTGACCTCACCATTCACAAACAGAAGAAAATTATTTGCTTCATCAGTAAACAGCAGCTGACAGGGAAAACGAGGGATAATCTGAATTTGCTGGGTCACCCATTTAGCAAATTCTACCTGACAGTCTGGGTTATCCTTGGTCAGGTGATGCAGCATCCAAATGTTGTAAGGGTGGCATTTACATTTCACTAAATTGAGACATAGCTGACCCCAGATCCAGAGACAGACAACAAGTGCTATGATGCACAGCTCTTAATGAAAGAGGGCAGAACAGCGCGTGCTACACTAATGCGTTTTTGGTCATCCAGCTTTTGGTTTATTGGTGAGAGAACCTATTTCTTGGGATTTGACAAGAAGTTTGGCAACTGCACTGTGGCTAATCTTCTGTGATGACAAATGTACTTTGTTCACCAGAAATGAAGATGATCACAACATGTTCTGTTTGAACACATCTTTCACTTCGCCAGTACATAAGAGAAAGCACGGTCTGAACAAATGTTCCCTTACAATATTTATGATGCAGCAATCTGGTAAAGACAGTCTGGCTTGCTGTGTGTGAATGCCAGTTGGAAGTCCTGCGATGAGGGTAACATGTGGTCACAGGATGTCCTGCACATATCACTGAGTTTTAAATGTCCCTTGTATCACACCAGCAGTAGGGGCAGTGTGTTACTCCACAGCAAAGGCAGGATGGAAGAGCTCACCACGAGGCCTCGGCGGATCCCAAAAAGAACCAGGATTCTAAACTGGGACAAAACAGTTCCAGTCCATGACAGTCCAGGTTTCTCATTCACGACACAACTGCAAACGAAGGTGATGATGGCTGAATGTTAATGGCAGGACACAGAATTTACACTGTGACAACAAATTTCTTTCTGCTAAGCACCTGGAAATAGTCCGGGCAGAGACAGAAGTGTGTAGTGAAGATGCCACCTGTGTCTGGATGGTGGACAATGAAACTGTGGGAGCTGCTCCTGCTTGTTGTCGAAATAAAGATTCTCTCTACTGGTAGTCCATCCGGAGCCTGGTTGCTGTGTGTCTGCGTACCCTCACAGAACCACTGCTCCCAACACCTCCTCACAGTTAGGTCAGAACAGTCTAGATAGCGAGCAACTCGTCTAAACGACTCTCCTGCTTACCTCAGTCCAACAGTGCACCCCCTCTCAAAGTCTGTCAACATGGCAAAATGTCTTCAAATGTGTCAGAGGCATGTCTAGCCATCATCAATCTCTCACCAAGAGGTACACCAAGTGGTAGCCTGTGAGAGCCTTTAATAGGGCAGCAGGGAAGCACTGTTACGTCTTGTGGTCCTTACCAAAGACCATCTCCCCCAGTTACTTAGTTTGGTGCTCTAGGAAGCTCCTAGGAAGAGTCCTGGTTCGTCCAAACTTCTTCCATTTAAGAATGATGGAATCCACTGTGCTATTGGGAACTTTCAGTACAGCATACATTTTTTTGTAGCCTTCTCCAGAACTGTGCCTCCACACAATCTCTAAGGCGTGGGAACTGCCAACTAGGTGAGACTGAAGAAGTCACTTAGACAAAACATTTCTCCCAAGAAAACCTTGTGTCCAAATGACCTGATTCAACTTTCTGGGAATTACATACAGTGATGTTTGAAAGTTTATGAACCCTTTACAATTTTCTATATTTCTGCATAAATATGACCTAAAAGATAAAGACAACCCAATTAAACAAATGAGACAAAAATATTATACTTGGTCATTTATTTATTGAGGAAAATGATCCAATATTACATATTAGTGAGTGGCAAAAGTATGTGAACCTCTAGGATTAGCAGTTAATTTGAAGGTGAAATCAGAGTCAGGTGTTTTCTATCAATGGGATGACAATCAGGTGTGAGGGGGAACCCCGTGTTTTATTTAAGGAACAGGGATCTATCAAAGTCTGCTCTTCACAACACATGTTTGTGGAAGTGTATCATGGCACGAACAAAGGAAATTTCTGAGGAGCACAGAAAAAGAGCTGTTGATGCTCATCAGGCTGGAAAAGGTTACAAAACCATCTCTAAAGAGTTTGGACTCCACCAATCCACAGTCAGACAGATTGTGTGCAAATGGAGGAAATTCAAGACCATTGTTACCCTCCCCAGGAGTGGTCGACCAACAAAGATCACTCCAAGAGCAAGGCGTGTAATAGTTGGCGAGGTCACAAAGGACCCCAGGGTAACTTCTAAGCAACTGAAGGCCTCTCTCACATTAACATTAGCCAATGTTCAGGAGTCCACCATCAGAAGAACACTGAACAACAATAGTGTGCATGGCAGGATTGCAAAGAGAAAGCCACTGCTCTCCAAAAAGAACACCTTGCTGCTCGTCTGCAGTTTGCTAAAGATCACATGGACAAGCCAGAAGGCTATTGGAAGAATGTTTTGTGGACGGATGAGACCAAAATAGAACTTTTTGGTTTAAAAGAAAAGCGTTATGTTTGGAGAAAGGATAACACTGCATTCCAGCATAAGAACCTTATCCCATCTGTGAAACATGGTGGTGGTAGTGTCATCATTTGGACCTGTTTTGCTGCATCTGGGCAGGACGACTTGTCATCATTGATGGAACAATGAATTCCGAATGAAATCAGAGAATTCTAAAGGAAAATGTCAGGACATATGTCCATGAACTGAATCTCAAGAGAAGGTGGGTCATGCAGCAAGACAACGACCCTAAGCACACAAGCCGTTCTACCAAAGAATGGTTAAAGAAGAATAAAGTTCATGTTTTGGAATGGCCAAGTCAAAGCCCTGACCTTAATCCAATCAAAATGTTGTAGAAGGACCTGAAGTGAGCAGCTAATGTGAGGAAACCCACCAACATCCCAGAGCTGAAGCTGTTCTGTACGGAGGAATGGGCTAAAATTCCTCCAAGCCGGTGTGCAGGACTGATCAACAGTTACAGGAAACGTTTAGTTGCAGTTATTTCTGCACAGGGGGGTCACACCAGATACTGAAAGCAAAGGTTCACATACTTTTGTCACTCAGTGATATGTAATATTGTATCATTTTCCTCAATAAATAATTGACCAAGTATAATATTTTTGTGTAATTTCTGTAACTGGGTTCTCTTTATCTACTTTTAGGACTTGTGTGAAAATCTGATGATGTTTTAGGTCATATTTATGCAGAAATATAGAAAATCCTAAAGGGTTCACAAACTTTCAAGCACCACTGTACCTGGATTATTCAGCATCAAGACAACCCAATGCATGTCTTTGGAATATAAGAAGAAACCTGAGTACCTGGAGTAAACCCACATAAACATGAGGAGGACTTACAAACTCCACACAGGTGGAGTCCAAAGTGAGGATCTCTGGAGTCATTCTGAGATACTTGTGCCACCGCGCCACCCCATGGTGGTTTAAGGATCGGAAGGTAAATGCAGTTGAGTGGCAAAGTGACCTGAGCTACATCCAACAGAACAATCTGTGGATGGACTTGAAGTGAGCAGTCCACTGCCACGCTTCACAAAATTGGACTGACATTGATTAATTCTGCGAGCAAAAATGGACAGATATTAGCCAAACTAGATGTGCATTGCTGGTAGAGAGCTATTGGAAGTATTTAATCAGGGGACTTTCCAACCATGTTATATGTTTAGTTTATAGTTTTTCTTCTTTTAAATTGATTTTCAAAAATGTTTTTCACATTACAGTAAAAGGTGCAAATGTGATCTCAGGGTGTAACATAAAGGTAACTGTTTCAAATGAGTATCTTTAAGGGGTTCAACTGCTGCAACATCAGACCCAATCCTGCAGTACCTCCCAGACTAGCAGTGGCTCAAGGTTGCAGTGCAAGCTGGCACTGCATCACTGATCAGCAAGGATGCCATAGAGGTCTGGTACAGTCTTGTCATTACTTGGAAACTATGTTTCTCAGACTGCTCTGGGGCAAATCAGATTGTTTACAGCTGCCTGTGAAGCCATATAAGGCTGAACAAAGTGTTGTGTTTGTCGTGACGTTAATTCACTAAAGCTGTGGACAGCAATTTGTAATTATTTGTCTTTGTGTGTGTGTGTGTGTGTTAGATTATGTCCATCTGTGTGTGTGTGTGTGTGTGTGAGTGTGAGTGACTGAGAGAGAGAGAGAGAGAGAGAGAGAGAGAGAGAGAGAGAGAGAGAGAGATGTTATATAAGACTGAAAGGAGACCAAAGACAAGTGTGAAAAGAGAGTGGAGACAAGTTCAAAAGAAAGTATGGAACCAGTTTGAGAAAGAGTGAATAGGGACATTTGAATATAGAGTAAAGACAAGCCTGAAATAAAAAAAACTTTTAAGTTTGGGATTGAATTAATCTGGAAGAAAGCTGAAATCCAAGACAAAGGGAGGCTAAGCAAGTAGCTAAGCAAGTTATTTGTTGAAAAGAGAGATAATAAAACTGTCAACTAATATTACTTTGAAGAAACTGTGTTGATTTTTTTTTGTTTTGCCTTGTTTTCATTTCTTGGCCATTTTTAAATGGTGAAAACTTTACTAGGAAAACTATACTAATACTGTTTAGGGCCTCCTTTGGTCTTAAAGAAGCTTCAATCCTTCATGACATGCATTTCACTGGATCTTCGAAATATTAAGATTCCACTCCATGTTCACATGAGTGCAACTTGCAGTTACTGTATATTTTTCAGGTGTATCTTCATGCTGCAAATCTCCTATTCTAAAACATCAGCCATTAGAAGATGGGTGAAGGGATATCCAAACAATGATTGATTGGTATTAACAAGGCCAAAATAGGGCAAAAAAGTATTCCCCACACAATTACACCACTTCCACAAGCCTGTACTGTTGACATAAGGCAGGTTGGGTCCATGGATTCATGCTGCTGGCGCTAAATTCAGACCATACCATCTATGTGCCTCAGCAGAAGTAGAGATTCATCAGGCAAAGCTATGTTTTCCCAGTCCTCAACTGTCCAGTTTGTGAGCCTTTGCCCACCGAAGCCTCGGCTTCCTGATTGCCTGATGTGGTCTTCTGCTGTTGTTGATGTGCATTCAGAGTTAGTTTTTCACTCTCCAAATTTGTACAGACTGGTTATATGAGAGGGGTCTGGCTGCAGACATGCACTCTCAGGCCCACATGCACTGCCAGCCTATTCATGATGTCAGTGCACTGTCAGATAAGAAGCGGAAATACGTAGCGTTTGTTGACATTTACTGAAGAACATAAAGGAATACAATAGCTTTAAATGAATGATTCGTAATACTTGTTTGTAAATAATGATAAGTTTAGACAGTGATGTTTCATGGCATGTGTTTATCACTGTACGCATTTGTGTTGGTTTTTGAATGTTAGATTCACTAGTTTGATCGTAATATTAATAATAATGTTTTGTTGATGATGTCTAGATGGGTGTTAGCTAGCTGGCTAACGTAGGTGTTTCAGATGTCTTGTTGGATTGAGTGATAAATATGTCAATAAAACCAACCTTTCCTTGGTTGCTGTAGTCACTTTTCTCAACAGCGAATACCTTTGACGTATTTATCATTCAATCCAACAAGACATCTGAAATGCTTACATTAGCTAGCTAGCTAACGGCTATCTAGACATCGTCAACAAAACATTATTAACAATAATACGATCAAAATTAGTGAATATACCATTCAAAAACCAACTCAAATATGTTCAGTGATATACACAAATTTCTGTTCTTCAATAAATGTTAACAAACACTACGTATTTCCGCTTCCTGTCTGAGAGTGCACTGACGTCATGAATAGGCTGGCAGTGCATGTGGGGCTGTGAGTGCATGTCTGTAGCCAGACTCTATTAGGTTATGTAAGTTACCATAGAATGTCAGCATGAACAATCTGGACATTCCCCACCAACCTCTCTCATCAGCAAGGCATTCCATCCACAGAAATACCATGCACTGGATGTATCTTCTTTTTTGCAACATTGTGCAACTGTTGTGCATAAAAAGTTCTAGAAATACTCAAACTAGTCCATCTTGCACCAACATTCCTGACAAGTTCAAAATCACTAAGATCACATTTCCCTCCCATTCTGATGGTTGATCATTACCTGAAGCTCCTGTCCTGTGCATTATTTTATGAATTGCACTGCTGAGACATGATTGTCTGATTTGATAATTGCATGAATGTGCAGGTGGGCAGGTGCCCATAATAATGTGCCCAGTGAGTGTAGATATACTTACTTAGCTGCAGTTGAGTCCAATTTAATGTCGGGAGAGTCTCCAACATTCTGGACTCCCTCTCTCTTATTTCAGTGCCAGCAAATCCTGACACGAAGAAAACGGAGAAAAAAACAACTAACCAACCAGACCTGTTTGAGCACTGGGTGCTGCCTGCCTCTTTCTTTTCTTCTGCCGATGCAACTCCAAACTCAACTTTTGGATTTCAAATCCAAGAAAGTTGTTCTCAAGCTTCTCTACCTTGCATGCTTCCTACCCCACTAACATCCTCTGTTACAGCCAATGATTTCATGACCCATTTTGCACAAAAGGTGACCAACAATCAGTCATCAATCTGTAATCCAGCCAAAGTGGGTCAAGCCCATGTGCATTTTTTGACTATCTTAACATTCAAACTGCTTACTGAGGACACTGGTGACCACAAACCTTCTGGCAACTTTGTCACTGAAACTAGTGCCACCCACATTTATCTAGGCAGTTGTGATTAACCTTGCATCATATACTACAACAGTGATCAAGACATCACTGACCTGGTTCCTTCTGTCTTCAAGATGCCCATCACTCAACCCAGCGGAAGTGACCAACTACAGACTTGTTTCCCTCCTTCCATTCCTGTCCAAAACCCTCAAATGTGTGTACTTGGACAGCTGTCCTCCATTTTTCAGGAAAAACTTTATACCAACCAATCTGATTACAAGGCCTGTCATTTTACAGAAGCTCCTGGTAGTAACTGAAGTGCTTCCTAGAGTAGAGACATGGAAATTTCCTTATACAGTACTAAACCGGAAACTGTTTTCTGTGTGTGACACTGTGAATCATCATATTCCCATCTCCACTCTTGTTAACTTGGGCACTGGGGGTCATGTGCTTGACCAGTTCTCCTCATACTTACAAAACCATTCCTACCAGGCAGCATGGTTAGTCTCACTTTCATCACATCATATGATCACTGCAGGAGTTCCTCAGGGATCAGTTCTTTGTCCACTTCTGTTTTCCCTGTACACTAAATAACTGGGCTCAGTGATTAGATCCTATGCCTTTTTGTGTCACTGCTATGGGGATGATACCCAGTTTTACTTTTCATTTCCTCCAACCACCTCCCAAGTTTCAAAACGGGTACCTGACTGCCTTCTGATAGCTCTTCCTGAGTGGCAAAACCCCAACTGAACTCAATCAGGACAATACTGAACTAATCTACCTCCCAGCCATGAAATGCCACCCTCCCTATCACAATTTACAGTGTCATTGTCCATCCTGATTACATGGCAAATAATCTTGGTGTGACTTTGGACAACAACCTCAATTTTGCTGACCACACCTCATCACCAGATCTTGCAGATTCCTTTGGCACAACATTTCTGACCAAAGAAGCTGCTCAGATCCTCATGGGCTCTCATCATCTTCAGGCTTGATGCTTAGCTTACTGGTATTCCATTATGTTCCATTGTTTCATGCATTCTCAGGCAACTCCATTACTGAGGTCACTGGTTTCCACTGCTTTCCTGTTGTAGCCAAGATAAAATTTAACACAAGAAATTTTAGAATGATGTTGTCTTATCATCACTTTATTTGGTCAATCAAAAAGTCATGCCCACAAACCCAGTTGTTGAAGTTTCAGTGTCCCACACCAGGTAAAATGGCCCAGTTTCTCACTTCCTTGCACATAATTTTAAAGACCTACCTCTTCAAATAATACCTACAGTAGCCTTTGCACTTATGTTGTACCTGCTTTTTGTATGTATTTTGGTCAACTTATCCTCAAGGTCTTAATAATTGTTATTATCATTGTCCTTAGCATCAAACGAATAATTTTCTTGTTAATTTCTGTGTAGCATTAGTGTACAATCTGGTTCATATTTGATGCTGTGCAGGAGGAGACAAATGGCTGATATCAAGACAGCTGTCACTTTTACCCTAACCTTAACCTAAATGTCTCTGATATTTTTATTTGTACCTATAATTGACAACTGTGTTAATGATGACACTGTACATGACCAAAAAAAAAAAACAATTTTTGTCTGATCTGTCAAGATTCTATTTTTCTACTAGCAGTTCAGTCATTAATGCCCTGGTTGTGCTTAATGATAACTGGTAAATGCCAGTAATGGTAAAATGTGGAGGTTCACAAAATTCTGTTTCAGTCGACAGTTCAGTTTTACACATGTTGATGTATGACGGAATAATTTGACATTTGTGTAAGCTCATATTTATAACCCAGGGAAATGGTCATGGTCTACCAGTGCTCTACCAACTGAGGCACTCTGGTCCTTACCCTTTAGTCTGTATCGCCTCTAACTAGGTGAGGTCTGTCAGCTATGTTGCACATCTTGCATTGTGTTTTGGGTCTGGATCTGAATCGACTTCCAGGGTGTGTTTTCCTGGCAAGGAGTCTCACTGCTGGACCTCATTCCACTTCTGTCTGTCTGTGTTTTTGTTCTACAGTACCTCACCAGGAGGCTTCCATCTGTCTGAGCTGTTCGAGTTGTGGGGGCAGGGTCTGTCGTAGCACACATATGTCAACAATAGATTTACTGGAGGCCAGGAGCATTAAACAGAATAACTGCTTTCTTTGTTTTCTTAGGTTTTCACTTCAAATAGTGCAAATAGTTTTGTCCCATATATGTTCTTGTAGGAATCTTGTGGAAATTATTTCTTTAAGATAAATGGTAAGCAATTTCATCTTTTTGGGGGGAACATTTGAATCATTGATTGTAAGTATCATTTACTATTTCTAGCCAGTTCTTTGAGTAGTACCAATAGCTTTGAATTTGATTGTACTGTACAGTATATATAAAATAATTAGCAGTTTTAGTGTTCCCCATATTGAAACTGACATAGTAACATGCAAAAAATATAAATAATAAGTCGGTAAACCTGTCTTCCTTTATTAATTACAATACTATATAGCTGGAATTTATATATTTCAAACAGCATCTACAATTTGCCATGAATGATACATACTCATTTTTATGATGTGCAAGTAATACCATGGAAGTCCAATAACAATTTGTGGATGCTGCTCCCAGTTCTTCCCCAGCTCACTTTTGGATCATCTAAAGTACTGTTTAATAATATTTCCTTCCTGTTGTGGCCTCATGTGTCCTACAGGTTGTACCACAGGAAAGAAATAAAAGTAGTTCCTAGATTTGTTGGTGTTTATAGTTTATGTGTAACATCTTCAACTCCAGCACACCCATTGTTAGTAGAATTGTTAGTGCAAGTGGATGTAAATGTATATGTATCTGTGTGTAAAAGTGAATAAACGTATGTATGTATATATACATATTAAAGGGGGTGAGATAATAAGCACGCACACCAGGGAGGGGTGTGTGTGTGTGTTTAAATAAATATACAAAAAAGAAAATCTGAAAAAGGAAATGATAAGGATGAAATGCAATGAAATGAAATGCAAATCAGTTTATATATTTTATATAATGTGATTTTCTGGATTTTCTTTTCGATATTCTATCTCTCACTGTTAAAATTAACCTACCATTACAATTATAGGCTGTTCATTTCTCTTTCAGTGGGCAAACTTAAAAAAATCAGTGAGGGATCAAATATATATTATATTATATATATTAAGAGTGAGGACAGGAACTGAACACCACAAGAAAACGGCACTTATAGTTGAACCAAATGCCGAATGGCAATGTGGCAAGCGTGAAGCAAAAACAAAAGCGACTCATTCAGAAGTGCTGAAGTGCTGGGAGTCAGAGTTGACATCGAAAACGATTTGCGAGTCAAAAAGTTGGGACTCACGCAATGGCGATGAGGCGAGCTAATGAGAGTGAAAGAGAAACCGGAACTAATAAAAGAGTTTTTGCTAATAAAAACACAGGGTAGGCCGCACCGCGAACAGAGAGCAAGGCAAAGCCACCAAGCACAGGGATTAATCAATGACCTTTTAGGGGGATTAGAACAGGAGGTAGGGTAGTCACGGCGACTGAAGGGTAAAGCGTGACAGAAACAAAGACCCCAAAACCCCGGAGTCTGATCCTAAGAAACTCTATCAAACCTCGGGCCTTGCGACCCTACTTCAGAACTTCTCTTCAAAGAAGCACTGATTACTATCTCTCCCTAGTATCTCACACCGCAGCTTTGCAATACTAAATCAATACAAAAGGTGCGATGAGAGGAGTCACTCTCAGGCCGTCTTATATAGCCTGAAAGGCAGGTGTCTCTCATGAAGGCTAATTAGCGACACGCCAGTCGGTGCATTCGTGCTGGAGCCTGCCGTCTTAATTCTAACGGGTTTTATACTTTGTCTCTGCCCTCTAGTGTTGGGCAGCGAGACTATGTGCTTCCTAATAAAACCAATTCGTGTTTCTTTTTTGTCTGTTGGTCTTTTAGGTGGAACTGTGGTGTAATGTGGCTTGTGTAATTATTAAATCCAGTTAAAGTAAGGTCACTGTTGATGTAGTTAATGTCTAACAAAGTTGATTGAGCACTGGGTACTTATTGACTTAAAAGATGAAGCAAGTTAATCTCTTGATAACTCTGACCAGTTCACATCATTCTTTTGACTAATTTATCAGCAGTTGGCTCCTAGTAAGGTAATGCAGTGACCTGAAAATATAAACGTTTGACAACAAAGGCATGTTTGAATGAAGCTAATTTGATGGCTGCCACCACTCAGTATATCATGACATCCTGCAGAATTGTGGCAAAATAGATTACACTTTTACAAATCTAGTTCCCTGACATTTACTAGCATTTAGATTTTCTTGTTAATAATCCTGTTCTACCCTGATCCATTTGGATTTGTCAACGGCTAAATGGTAATGTTAAGTACCACATTCAGTTGTTAGGACTCATCAAAGTGTCTGCTTTTATGGCAGGTTTTGTTTTTTACTTATTATCACTTTTTTGTTATGGGACTCCTAATGTCAAAATTGTCTACAAGCAAACCCTGTGGGTATCTTCATTTGGATTTGGACCTTAAAGATCAAGAAACAATCTTCCACCACACCATATCCATTGTTACTGTGAAGGGGTAAAGAACATACCCACCCCCTACTCTCCAAACTGCCTCTGTGGGAAGGTAGTCTGGAAAAAGAGCTTCATGCCTTCTGAGCTAGTTAAGAGTCCTACCATTGAAGAGCACTCAGTTCCAGACAGAGTCACTCACTTAAAAAAATGTCCCACAAAGTAATTATTTCCCAAAGCTATTCCGTTACCACATGTTCTTATTAATAATTAATTTTGTTCATGGTTGGTTTTCTCCTAATGTATTAGAGGCAGGCAAATATTCACTCAGTGATCCCTACGTAAGAGATGACGCACATGCTGAGTATGAGCAGAAAGTCTTTGAGTCATAAAAAGACTTCCTAGAAAAAGAAATCAGATGTCTACTTAATGGTTTGGCTTGTAAACACAACTAACATTTATACAAAGTTCTCAGACGGAATTAAGCTGGTAACCTCGGGAAATTTGATATTCAGGAAATATACACACAGAGACATTCCAAAAATACTTAATCTGAATAACATGTTCTAGACTTGTAGTATAGACAGTGTAGTATATAAAGCATTATTCAGTGAGACAATGTATTCACACAGTGCATAAAGAGGAACAGCCATGCATTATTATACAGTCATTGACTAAAAAATAACTCACCATGAAGGAGTTGCTGGAACTGACTGAAACTTTATATGTGTGAATGCATGACGATATATATTCATTAAATATTATAGCAAAAGGATGTATATGAGGAAAACTTGTACAATTGTTACTCTGTTAGGCCACCTCTAGCCTGGATATAAGATGAGATATGGTTAGGCATTGGAGGCAAGTACTCAGAGGATCAAACGTTCCTCTCTACTGGTGGTCTGTCTGGGCCGTCCAGAGCTTTGTTCGCTATGTGTACATGCCCTAATGGAACCACTTCTTCCAACAAATCCTGACAGCTAGGTCAGAAAAGAATAGAGGGCGGGCAATTCGTCAAAACAACCATCCTGCTTCTCTCAATCCAATGATGTCAAGTGACCAAAATGTCTTTGAGTGCATCGTAGAGGCATGTCTAGCACTCAATGATCTCTCACCAACAGGTACACTACCCAAAAGTAATATCTAGTTTTTTAGAGCAATGGGAGAAGCACTTTTATGCCCTCTGAGGCAAGACTGCTGTAATCACCTGTAATCATTTACATATCTTCCTTAGACATAACTGCAGACCGAGTTTTGCAGCAATCTGAATTTCTAACTGGCTGCGTTATTTTTTTGTCAATGAGAATATTCTTGTAATCTAATCTTCCACTCCATTAAACAAATTCTCATAAGAAAAACTGTATTCTGAAACTCCTGTTAAACTGGTCCAGGTGATTAAGCAACACTGATTTATGATCATCATTACTGGATTATGTGAACCCCAAAATTTGCATGTTATGTGAGCTGGAAGTTGTCCGAACACCATACTATATACTGTACTTAGCAAAGCAGTGATATGCTAGCATACTGTAGTGTACTGGTATTGACTAAATTGCCAAGATTCGTCAGTTTTCCCATACCTTGAGTTATGTAATATCAACATTGACCAGATATTTCCTATTTTGTACTATTAAGATATTTAAAATCTAATATCACTGTACAGTTGAGTGCAGTGCATTGATTCACTCAACATCTCCTTAGCCTGCTCTCTCTCTCTCTCTCTCTTTCTCTCTCTCTCTCTCACACACACACAGATTTATGGAATGAGAAACTGTTTTTTGTGTGACAATGCAATGCATTTTGTGCTGTATTTACAACACCATCCCCAGTCCACCCCACACGTAACCCATAAGTAGGTAAAACAAACCTTAGTAATATGGACCACGAATGTATAAGCAAACTGACAGTGTCTGAACAGATGTTATATAGTGCATACCTATAATTAAATTTGATTAATTGATTCATTTAACCCTTCTGTTATGTTCATTTGTCAGGAACAGCAATGGAGTACCCTCTACCAATTTTACCCGGTGCTTGTTTTATTATTTCATATATGTTGATTACACTAATTAAGGCAATCAGAAGCTATTTCATACTTCTATTAATAGTTAAATACTTAACTATTTTTCCTAGATCTGCAAACTTAAAAACAGGTCAATTTGACCCGTAACATCACAGGAGGGTTAACCTATCATGAATTCAGGATCACCCTCAAGCCCCCCAGACTACTTTGCCCTTAATGCTCTGCATGTACACACCTCTCCTTCTTCAGTGCTCCTAACCTAGTCACTTCTCCTTCCCTGGAAGGTGAAATTTACCATCAGATATTTTTAAATAAAGCTCTTTGATCTTGCGCCCTGTGTTTTTCACTGCTCCTTGTGTAGCATAGCAGAAGACCTTGCCACCTCGGAGATGGCGGGAGCAGCTTTCATTGCAGAAGTCAATGTAGGGCTATGACCAATGTTTGGTCAGTCAGCAAGATCAGCTGACTATGCTCACAGGCTGAGGTTGTGGCTCAACAGTGCAAAGTCATATCACTGGTGCCCTTGATTGTCGAGTTCACTCACCAGGTTGCTGGGCTGCCTTTTCACCCAGACTCTCTAGAGCGTGTTCAACCATCCTCAAGATGGTAGGAGCAGTGGGGAGATACACCTCTCCTTATTCCAGGGTGACGTCCTGCCTTTGTGTATTAAGCCCTAGAGTTCCATACCCTGGCTGCCAAGAGTAGATGGAATGGGCCTTGTTAACAACTTTTCAACAAGGCCTGAGAGCCAAGCTGCAGGTGGAGCTCCATCATAGGGACTTGTCACTGGAGAGAGTAATTAATTTGGCCATTCAGCTGGACCAGCTTCAGGAGATGTAGGCTTAGTCATCCCCTCACTGGACACAGAGAGAGACTCCCCCTCTGTCCCCCAGCCTTACTGCCCCCTTTGACAAAGTGGATGCCATGCAGTCTTGCCTCAAACCCTAGCCAAACCCATCTACCCTAGCCAGCTCTTTTGTAGCAGAGGTTAGCATACGCAGGGTGCTACCCCAGCATCAGGGCCAGTCAGCCAAAATTCATCCCCTGGTCCCCTGGCACAAGTTTATGCCCATCAAACGCAATTATGATGTGGGTGGTCATGAGCTTTTATCCATTAATTTGGCTTTGGAGAAGTGTTGCCACTGACTAGAAGTTGCATATTAGTTACATAACGTTTTTGGAATTTACCAACCATAAATGTCTGAAAAAGCACCTTAACCCTAAGTCCAATCTCACTGGTCCCTCCTTTTTCTAGATTTCTCCTTCTGAACTGGTCACTGTAACTGAAAAGCAGAAAACATGTCAAGCATCCTTCAGTCTGAGAAATACTCCTCCCATTCTGACATTTTCTGTTCTCTTTTTTCGGGAGTCTGGTGAATTGATACAAGTGTTTTTTTTTTGCTTGCTTCTTGTAATAATAAAACAGATTTCTGAATTATATGGGTCAGCTGTTGACTTAGTAATTTTCAGGATTAATTACTGTACATATTCCACTCGAGCTTACTATAACTTGTAAGTAAAAAAAAAAACAAATATCAGGAATGAGAAGCAATTTAAATGGTTGGTACTGTTGGAAGATTAATTCCTTCAAGATGTTCACATCTTTTCGTCTTTGGTTTGTTGATAAACTAAAGATCCTCCTCAGAGGTTCAGCCTTTTGTGGATTCTGCTTTTGTACTAAATCATGATTATAATCACCTGTTGACATCACCTGTTTGAAATCACATAATTATTTCATTTTTTTACCTCATTACTAGCCCTAAATTGCCCCGTCACAACTTTTTTTGGAATGTGTTGCAGGCCTGAAATGCACGAATGTATGTTTATTAAAAAATGAAATGAAGTTGACCAGGCACAACATGAAATATCTTGGATTCATACTGTCTGCAATGAAATGAAAGTCAAAGTGCATGTAAGGAGTTAATTTTTTTTATATATATTTGCATTTTCCATACAGTCCGAACTTTTTCTGATTTATGGTTGTAAATATCAAATGATATCTGAGCAGCCTCAGACATGGCATGTCTGATTGACTCATATAGATAGTTTAGAATTGTAATTGTCTATATTAATAAATCTATACATAAAAGTTGGCTGAATGTTAATTAGTTCTAATATAATTTGACTTGTATTTAGTTGTATTTGACGTTTTCCAAAAAGTTCACCCTATATTTAATATGGGGGCAACCTGGTCTGGTCATGTGATAACCACAGACCCAATCCCCACCCTGAGGACCACTGCGGGATATAACTCTATCAGCAACAAGGTAATCCACCAAGTCCTCTCATACTGTGACGGGAAAACATACAGACAACAACAAACCAAACTTATGGCATCAGTGATCACTTCAGACTTTGTGTGCCAGGAAACCATCTGCCTGGACCGGACCTCTTTTCATTACAGGCAGGGAGGCTCGGCATTAGGACTCAGTGCTCTACTGAAAAGTCCACTCTGGTTTGTAGCCTACCTCTTGTTTGTTGAGATTATGGTCTTGTGTTCAAAGTTGCATTTAGGATTGCACTATATTTCAGCGTTGCTCAGAATGATCTCCTAATCTTGGAAATACATGTAAATACTTGTCCAAGATTACCTAGCAAGCTGTCCCCCTGTACCTGGTGTCCCACATTACCTGTGTCTTGTCATAATGTGTAAATTGCCCCTCATTTGTGAGCATGATATTAGCATTTTTCGTTTTGATTTAGTTAAAGTACAGAGAGTTTAAGAAATGTCTAACATGTGAGAAAAGGTTGTTGGACTAAAAAGGGTCTGAACTCACGGCTGCAAAAAATGTCCCACATTACTTCCTCTAACAGGTATAAATTGTATTTATTATTAACAACAGTGAAATAATTGTAGTCTCTAAGACATCTGTTATATAATTTAGAGTCATGACAAGGTTCTTTTTTTTAATGCTATTGTGACTTATATTCTATAGTTTTTAATGTTCTATTTTATTATACTCTTCATAATAAACACTATGTAAATAACTTTGACTTGGCACTAGTGGATGTAATGGAACTACAATAAGCAATACATAAGGTATACAGTATATGTAGACGTCATACATCAGTGTTCCATACAGTTGACTTTTGCATTGATCACAGTGAGGTTTTCTCTTCATTTTTGTAAACCAAAATTCATAAGAGACAGTTGTATTTTTGTTTTGCTACCTCCAGGTAGGACCAATTAATTTAAAATGGGTTGACAGATTGCAATTCCCATTCAAATAGTCAGAGTTTCTTCAGAGCTCTGTCTTCTCCCAGCTGGAATTTGGTGACAAATGTTAAACATGGTAGCACCCATAGTGCAAATTAAAACAAGAAATAGAATGTGCCTATGGAGCTTATAAAGATTGTAAAAATGGACAGATGATCTCCAGTTTGTCAGCAAATGTGTGAGAATGTTTTTGAAATGTTTAAAAACAATGTTCCTCAAAGAAAGACTGGAAGAGATTTACATATTTCAGTCCCAACTTCTTTTCTGATTTGGTTTGTGCTTTTCCATGATGTTACTACCTGTGAATATTTGACTTTGAAGGTTTCCTCCCCCACTCCATTGCTTCTATTTTTTATTTATCGTCCTCCTAAATCTGCTCCTCAATTTATGTCTGTTCTGAATGAACTGCTTACTATGACCTCATCCATCTGTTCTGCTATTATTTACTGGGTGACCAATATTCATGTTGACACAAATTGTTCACTTTTCACTGACTTTCTGACAATCCTTGAATGTTTTGGTTTCACTCAGCATGTTGATTTCCCTACTCACATACTAGATTTATGTACCGCTGACTTCTTCTTCTCTCAGATTTTTCTAAACTCTCCTCTCCTGATGACATAGTTTCACTGTACAATGACACGATTTCCAATTCACTTAACCTTCATGCTCCTCTCAAAACTAAACAGGTTCCTGATTCGCGTACTTTCCCATGGTTCACCTGTAAGCTCTGGGCAATGAAAGCTATTGGAAGGAGACTTCAATGCCTGTACAAGAAAACCAGGCTTTCTGTACATCACTCTCTTTTCAGGGAGCATATCTGTAGATACAGGGATGCCCTTAATGCTGCTTGCTCTGCTTACTATACATCTGTTATAAATGGGGTCTCCTCCAGGCCCAAAACTCGGTTTAGTACCGTTCATAAATTTCTTCATCCCCCCCACACCTTCTACTCCTTGTTCCCCTGTTCAGGGTCAGGGACTGTGGTAGCCTAGCGGTTAAGGTACTGGACCCTGGGTTCAAATGCCACCTCTGCCAAGCTGCCACTGTTGGGTCCTTGAGCAAGACCCTTAACCCACAATTGCTTGGATTGTAGGATTGTATCAATTGCAAGTCGCTCTGGATAAGGGCGTCTGATAAATGCTGTAAATGTAAATGTAGTTAGCAATCTCGTACTATCTACTGCTGCTAGTTTTCTTAATATTCTCTTCCTCCTTGATCTCACTGCAACCTTTGACAAAGTTAACCTTGGCATTCTTATCTCCAGACTTTCATCCATTGGAATCTCAGGCTTGGCACTTGAATCTCACTAGCACACAACAGTTTGTCTCATTAGGTTCACACAAGTCATCTACTGCTCCAGTTACCCAGGGAGTGCCCCAAGGCTTTGTCCTTGGTCCCATCCTTTTCAAATTATACATTTCCCCACTTGGTCAAATCATTTGTTTCACTGTTATGCTGATGATATCCAGATCTACATTCACACCGCATCTCCCTCGGTTTCAGCCTGGACTCTTAGTACATGCATTTCAGATCTGAAACACTGGATGGATAACAATTTCCTGAAACTAAATCCAGACAAAGCTGAGGTCTTGTTAGTTGACCTCTATCTTCTCCAGTCTCTCTGTGATTGTAGATGGTATTCTTATTACATCAGCTCAGGTCATTAAAAACCTTGGATTCAGTTTTAATTCCTCACTTACATTTGACAATGGATTGGTGCCGTCTAGGGTTGTTCCTGCCTTGCACCCTGTGTCACCGGCTAGGCACACACTCACTCACTCACTAGGCAGTGAGTGAATGAATGAATGAACTTATATTTGAGCCCCATATTAAGTCACTTAGTAAAACTGCATTTGATGATTTGTGAAATATTGCTTGATTTTGATATTGAATGATATCGATATTGATTGTTTTGCTACATCTGGGCCAGGACTGCTTGCCATCATTGATGGAACATTCATTCATTCTCTTTATTATCCACTTAATCCGAGACAGGGTCGCAGAAGAGCCAGTGCCTAGCCAGGCAGGAAGAACCCTAGACAGGGTGCCAATCCACTGTAGGGCGCACATAAATTTACAGTTACAGCATTTAGCAGTTGCCCTTATCCAGAGCGACTTAGAACTGATACAGTCTTACAATCCAAGCAATTGAAGGTTAAGGGTCTTGCTCAAGGACCCAACAGTGGCAACTTGGCAGAGGTGGGATTTGAACCCTGGGCCTTCTGGTCCAAAGGCCAGTACCTTAACCTTAAAGGTAGGCTCCCACAGTCCCACATATTCACACACTCAACACACTAGAGGCAATTTAGAGACACTAGCCTAACACACATAACTTTGGATTGTGAGAGGAAACCAGAGTCCCCCGAGTAAACCCATGGGAACAAATTCCAGACGGAAAGGACCCAGACCACCGCACCTGGGGAATGAACCCAGCCCCTTCTCGCTGTGAGATGACGGTGCTACCCACCGAGCCACCTTCCTACCCATTCATACAACAATGAATTCTAAACTATACCAGCAAAATGACATTTATCCTTAAACTGAATCTAAAGAGAATGTAGGTCATGCAGCAAGATAATGACCATAAGCACACACATTCAGTCAGGATTCAGATATAACCACAGTACTGAAACCTCATTAGTTAGGGTAGTTAATGATCTGTTAATGTCCTCTGATAATGAATGTGTCTCTGTCCTTGTTCTATTAGATCTTAGTGCAGCATTTGATACTGTACTTATCTGAGTGATCGCTCACAATTTGTCCTTGTAAATAATTCGTGCTCGGATACTACAAAAGTATAGTATGGCGTTCCCCAGGGGTCAGTGTTGGGACGTCTATTATTTACTCTTTACATTCTACCATTAGGGAATATTATTGATAAACATGGAATTAATTTTCACTGTTATGCAGATGACACAGCTGTATAAATAAGCCAAACCAAACAAAATCAACAGACTCAGTAAGACTGAGGATTGTATTAACAACATAAAAAAAAACTGGAGGCCTTGTAACTTTCTTCTACTGAATTCAGATAAACTGAAGAATTACTTGTTGGTCTGAAGGCTACAAGGAAGAAGTTGACTAATCTAGTGTTAAATATTAACACTTTCTCTGGCACTCCCAGCTCAGTAGTAAACTTAGGTGTCACAATTTATTCAGACCTGTCTTTTGATGCACACATTAGTGATAGCTCCAGAGTTGCTTTTTTTCCAACTGCGTAATATCTCAAAAATAAGAAATATACTTCCTGTTAATGATGCTAAAAAACTGATCCATGCGTTTATAGCTTCAAGGTTAGATTACTGTAATGCCCTTTTTGCTGGTTGCTCTCGTAGGTCCTTTAACAAGCTCCAGTTGGTTCAAAATGCAGCAGCATGGGTGCTTACTAGAACCAGGAAATTTGATAAATATATATATATATATATATATATATATATATATATATATATATGTGTGTGTGTGTGTGTGTGTGTGTGTGCGTGTGTGTGTGTGTGTATAGCAGCTCATATATTACAATATAATAAATAATATATGAAAATTATCAAAGCAGATGAAAATGTTGGATTGCTACAAAGTTCAGCATGTATTTCCATCTCAGGCAGATATGTAAATGATTACAGGTGTGGTCTGATTATACAATGGGTCACAAGAGGTTTTGCTTCCCCCCGCCCAATATAAAAGCTCTCAGAGGCTACTTTTGGGTAGTGTACTTCTTGGTTAGAGATTGTTGACTGCTATACTTTTCTCTATTACACATTTGCCCACAGATGTTGTAGCTGGGCCTGTAGATCATGCACACTCATAGATTCCTGAAGCTGGCATCCCAGTTGGTCCCACAATTTCTCGATTAACGATAAATCTCCAGGCAGGCCAAGGAAGTGTTTCAATCTGGCAGAGACATTCCTGGGAAATCCTTGCTGTCTGTGGGTGAGGATTATGCAGCTGAAAAATGCCAGATGGAAGCCCTGCCATGAGGGAAACATGTGTTCAGCATATCATTGAGCTGTTAGTGTCCCTCGTGTTAGTGTCCGGATAACTGATTGTCATATGTGATGGCTCCCCAGATCATCACACCAGCAGTTGGGGCTGGATTTTGAAGAATTTCTAGTGGTGCCAATAATTTTTGCACATATGGTTTTGTTAAAAATTATTTGTCCTTGCTGAGGGATTCTCAGACTAAATTTACTTTTTCTACTTTGGTTCAGCATGAGATTAATCTATATTTACAACAAGGAAAGCTTCAACCAACAAAGATAAAATGACACCTGAAACACTTCATCCATTCGCCCAAGGAGGTTGGGTCCCTTTTTGAGTCTTGGTCCTCCCAAGGTTTCTTCCTAGAACTAGGGAGTTTTTCCTTGCCACTGTTGCCCTAGGCTTGCTCAATTTGGGATTGGACGTAGTTATTAGGAGATAATCTAAACTTGTAAAGTTGCTTTGAGACAATGCTCCATTGTAAAAAGCGCTATATAAATAAATCTGATTGACTTGACTTCATCACTTCTTAGCCAAAACCTTTTAAGTGTTGTAAGACGACTTGGCAAGATTAGAAAGTGGAAAATGGCCTGCCATACCAACTTTTGGAATGTGTTGCAGGCCTGAAATGCACTACATTACACTAGGACCACTAGGTTTAAGTGTCTGACAGTGGACAACAGGGTATTGGGAGCCCAAGACAACCATCGATGTGCGAGGGCAACGAAGGCTGTTGTTTTCTCTATGTCATGTGGACCACCAGGTAATGTATGTGTGCACCATGTACCTGGGGAAGTGCTGGCACCAGGAATCAATTTGGGAAGAAGACAAGCTGGTGAAGGGACTGGGATGTTGTGGTCAATGCCTTTTTGGGAAACCTGGCATTCATTTGTTTGTCAGTTTGACACATGCCACCCACCTAAACATCCTTGCAGGTCACGTACATGCCTTCATGGCAGTGGTGTCCAACGTTCAGCATGATAAAGTGCCTTGCCATACCACACATTGTTTAAGAACGGTTTGAGCAACATAATGAAGAATGCAGTGTGTTGCCCTGGTATCCAAATGTGCCAGATATCATAGAGCACCCTCAAAGATCTCATAGCGGTGAGCCAGTGCTGTGTGGTGGGAACCCAAAGTATATTCAGCTGGTGATCATAATATTTTAGTAACTCAGTTGATCCCATACAAACACACATGGTTTTTCTGAAAGTATAGCAGCAGCATTACATTTGAATATTATTTTAGTATATGTGCTGTCAGACTCATGAAGGCTCCATGAAGGCATGTCAGGCTCCATGAAGGATTTTGTAAGGCTGGTCAAAAACACAGGGTCATGCTTACAATAATCTGCTGACTTGCACCAATAATCCTCACTAGTTTACCAGAAAAAAAATGAAATTAGCTGTTACAGTGGAATGATTTGTAATTAAATGAATTACAGTACTGTAATTAATGAATTAAATTAATAAGTAAACAGTAATACTACAGGTTTTGATAATAGCATGCTTTAACAGTTCAATCTATGTTATAACTTAGAAGGCATCAGCTGAAGGAGAAGTGTAGGAGAAGTTGATGAGTATGGTCACATATTTAGAACATCAATTGCCTTAAAAGCATTTGGAAGGGAAGTCTGTAGCCTAGCACAGACAGCAAAAAGCAGTGGGACACCAGTCAGAGGATGTTTCCTTACTAGCCTCTTCCTCCTTGGACATTGACAATCATGCTTGCACAATTCTCCACCTGGCAAGAATTCACTTAAATATGGGTTGCGACAATGTTCGGATAGTCAGCTGCTGCGGCACCAGCCAAGCTCTAACATTTATAATATTTATAAAGTTTAATAAATAAGTTGTCGTACTTCAAGGAACATATGTGAGTGATTGTAACATTGTAACATTAGTCATATAATAGCTTTTCATTAATTATATTTATTAATAAAGTATGTCATGACAGTATAACCAGTTGCTGCTCAAAAAGCATGTATACATTTACTTTATAAGTGATAAGAGTAAATTATAAGCCAAACTAATTTATATAATGTTTTCTACATTTAAATGTGGAAAGTCATGTTGAAATACAGATATTTTTGTGGTGACAATAGAACATGGCATTTGCAAAGGTTACCCTTTTTGCCTACCTATCAAAGACCCATTCAAATAAGTGATATTAAGTATTATTTGGAGTTCTGGAAAATCTGCCATAACTCTCTAAGAAAAGTGCTGAGGCAGCACCCATGACATTAACCTAAACAGGACTGACACTTCCAGTGTGTTCCATTGTTCACAAAATGTATGTATGTTTCTGTGTGTGTCAGTTTCTTTTCAGACGATGCCAAATTGTTTTGTTTCTCCAGCTGGTGAGTATAGCACCAGTGGGGGTCTCGTTTCAAAGATAACAACAAAATAGTTAAAGCCAGCACCTCACAAGAATCCCCTCCTAAGGCTTGCTTTTCACATTCTGACATGAGGAGGTCCTACATAAAACTGTTAAATGTTAGCTTTGGGCTGAATCCACTTTTACAATTCACTCGCACCTGCACATGCACTCCAATACACAAATGTGTCGAATGTGTTTTTAATCATTGTACTTTAAGATTACCATTCCTCACACACAAACATCTAGCCGCCTTCAAAAACTTGCATTGTCTTATATGAAACACTTGCCATATTATCTAGCTGTGCAGAGCATTCCAATTAACAATACCCTATATACAAAAGCTTAATCAGAAGATGATGAAGTGAAAACCAGCAATCACCGTTTCATACAACCCCCCTTGCACACACAGATCATGTAATTCTGTTGTCTGATGAAACAAAATGCTGGTACACATTAACAGAGACAATGCTGGTACATCTCAATGACTGACACATCATCTGACTGGTGACAAGATCTTGTATCCTAGTCTGGAGTCGTTTTTGTACCAAAGGTTTGGTTGTGAATGCATGATTGTACTTATCAATGCAGGGGCATTCTGGGGATTCAGTTGAACCCATTGTGAGTATATGATCAGTTTCTGCTGCTAGAACAATAGTAAGGTGACTAATTGATTGGATGATTGGTCATGTTAATATTTCAAGTTTCCAAATAGAAGAAATCGGCGGATAAACCCAATGTTTTCATTTGAATGAGGAAGGCATTATACAACAAACTACAATTCCTTACAAAAGCTAAATTATATTCATATAAAATTTTACATCATTGCACATGCAGATGCTCGCTGGCCCAAGACTTTGCAGGCAGGTCAATTTTGGACACTTCTGCCTCCCACTCACCTACGCACAATTCCTATTTGATTATTCACATCAGGGTTCTTTTGCTCTATCCAAACAGAAACCACACCTAGTAGTCATTTGAAGACCAAGTTCAATTACCTAAACAAGTGCAATCAGTTACAGTTCTTGCATGTTTTGAATAAAACCCTGCAGCTACAGTGGTTCCATGAGAATTAAAAAACCCTGCTCCAAATGGAAGTCGTACACAAGTTTTTAGTCTAACTTGCATTAATTTCTCCATTCTTCATCATAAATTATGCATTACGAAGTGTTATTAGTAAACCAGCCTGCTATTATCTGTATTATCTGTAATTAAGAAAGGGTCAATTATTATTCTTGAGGCAAAGAAGTATGAAGCGGTAAGAAGCAGAACTGAAATGTATTTTTACATATTCTCAGTAAAATGTATTCTAGTGCATTTCATTATTTTTGCATTCTTTTTTTAAACCAATTCCAGGTGAAACAGATTACTCTAATGCTATTCATCCCAGGTACCCTAGCCATAATCAAGGTTTTGTTCATCATCAGTGTCTTACTGTTCTTCATCATTCTTGTTTATTAGCATTCCATTCTGACATGATTTAAGGAAAGTGTTCCCTCTCAATGTGGACTTATTTGTCTAAAGCACTGGAATATAACTACAGTAATCCTTTATATGCCCCATGTACTCTGATTATTAACTTTTTTTTTTAAATCACTCACATTGTGGAATACAGTATTACTAAATTTGATAGCCACTTCATTTTGTGTTAGTTGAATATTTGTCAGTTAGAGAATATCTGCTTTCAATCAAGTACATGAGTTTTAGATTTTTTTTCTAAGACTGCTTAGTAGTTTTTCCATTTACTTTCAGATGTGTTTGGAAAAACAATAAGGAATTCTCTACATCAAATACACGTTTATACATGTGCATTATGGAAAAAGAGAGAAGTAAAATTATTTGTGCGAAAAACAGATCATGGCTTTTAACAGAAACTATTAATCCTACTTTGGCAAACTGCATGTGGGTAATCTGTTAGTGTTGCATAGAAGAAACCAAATTATTATTATGCAATGACAGTTGTCAAATTAACATGGTTTCTGCATGATTATGGCTCATTTTTGAGGCACAGTGAACATACTAGTAGTCAGACTTTCATTTGTCCTATTCCTTCTCGAATACCCATCAGGATTTGGCACAATTAACCACAAGATCCATCCATCCTATATATTCTACTACAGACAGCATTATTTATTACCAATCGTAATACCATCATTGAAGGTATGATGAACAACCAGCTAGCATTCATGTTGCTAATTTGACACAGTCATACATGTTTCTCCTTTGTTCAGTCTCTTCTGCTTTCAAGTTCTGGCTATTAAGTGCTGCTCAATCCCCTGCAACTGATTGAGAATGCAGAAGAGGCCTGTGTCACATTTAAACCACAGATGCTTGCCAAGAAGACCATAAGTGGAGTAGCCCCCATCTACCTGAAAATACTATTTAAAACCCACTTATAAATCTTGATTTACTATTAAAATGTTGAATATGTAAATTAATCTTTCAAAGACCACTCCCTCTCCCAGTGGTCTGTCCATAGCTGGTGAAATTTTGCTCAGGATAAATACCAGTTAAGCTGCTGAACCTGACCACATACCTGGCCAAGTCCTCAGAGGATGTGCAGAGCAGCTCACAGGTGTCCTCTCTGACATCTTTAGCATCTTCCTGAGCCATTCTGCTGTCCCCATAGGCTTCAGTACCATGGCACACAGTACAACTGTGTACTGCCTTATGTCTACCATCCCACAGCACTCATAATGAAGTGCTTCAAGAAATTAGTCGTGTTACATATCAAGGCCTGAATCCCCCTTGCAGTTCACTTATCTGACCATCTAATCCCCCCAACAGACTCAGATTCACATGTACATAAAGTACTCCTATGTGAGAATGCTGTTTATTGACTCAGTATTCAACATAATCAATACACACCACCTGATAGGAAAATTAATCCTGCTGGGCCTGAGCACAACTTTCAGTATCACCCCCAGGATCCTGTTTACACTAACGACTGATGACTGTGCTGTCCAGCATAGCTCGACTCAAATCATGAAGTTTGCTGATGGCATATCTGTTGTACCTCAGAGGATGTGCAAAGACAGAGGGCAGCAGTAGATTAATCTGAGGGCAGCAGTAGACTACACAGTACATTCCTGCTGACTTGAGGGCAACAGTAGACTACACAGTACTTTCCTGCTGCCCTTAAGGCAGAGGTTGATTAGACAGTACATTCCTGCTGCCCTGAGGGCCACGGTAGAGTACACAGTACATAGACCTTTAGTACATTCCTGATGCCCTGTGTCCGCAGTAGACTTGAAGGCAGCAGTAGGCTACACAATACATCCCTGATGTGTGAGGGCAGCAGTAGACTACAGAGTACATTCCTGTTGCACGGAGGGCAGCAGTAGACTACACAGCACATCCCTGATGCGTGAGGGCAGCAGTAGACTACACAGCACATTTGTGCTGCCCTGGGGGCAGCAGTAGACTACAGAGTACATTCCTGTTGCACGGAGGGCAGCAGTAGACTACACAGCACATCCCTGATGTGTGAGGGCAGCAGTAAACTACAATATACATTCCTGCTGCCCTGAAGGCAGCAGTATAAAACACAGTACATTACTGATGCCCTGATGGCAGCAGTAGACTACAAAGTACATCCCTTTTGCCGTGAGGGCAGCAGTAGACTACACAGTACATTCCTGCTGCTCGGATGGCAGCAGTAGACTACACAGAACATTCCTGCTTCCCTCAGGGCAACAGTGGACTACACAGTACAATACTGCTGCCCTGATGTCAGCAGCAGACTATAAAGTAAACTCCTGCTCGACACAATACATTCCTGCTGCCCTGAGGGCAGCAGTAGGTTACATAGTATGTTACTGCTGCAATGAGGGCAGCAATAAGCTACAAAGTACATTCTTGCTGCCCTGAGGGCAGCAGTAGATTAGAGAGTACATTGTAGGCTACACAGTACCTTCCTGCTGCCCTGAAGTCAGCAGTAGACTACACAGTAAAGTCCTGCTGCCCAGATGGCAACAGAATACTACACAGTACATTCCTGCTGTCCTGAGGTTAGCAATACACTCTACAGTACATTCCTGCTGCCCAGATGGGAACAAAAGTTTACACAGAACATTCCTGCTGCCCAGAAGGCAGCAGTAGACTACACAGTAGATCTCTGCTGCCCTGAGGGCAGAAGTACTCTACACAGTACATCCCTGATGCGTGAGTGCAGCAGTAGACTACACAGCACATTCAAGCTGCCCTGATGGCAGCGGTAGATTACATAGTACATTCCTGCTGCCGTGAGGGCAGCGGTAGGCTATACAGTGCATTCCTACAGCACTGCGGGCAGCAATATGCTACACAGCACATTACTGCTGCCCTGAGGGAAAGCAGTAGACTACACAGCACATTCAAGCTGCCCTGGTGGCAGCGGTAAGATTACAAAGTACATTCCTGCTGTCGTGAGGGCAGCGGTAGACTACACAGTGCATTCCTACAGCACTGTGGGCAGCAGTAAACTGCACAGTACATTTTCTCAAGCCCTGAGGGCAGCAGTGGGACTACACAGTACATTCCTGCTGCACTGAAGGCAGCAGTCGACTACACAGTACATTCCTGCTGCCCAGAAGGCAGCAGTCGACTACACAGTACATTCCTGCTGCCCAGATATCAGCAGTAGACTACCCAGTACATTCCTGCTGCCCTGAAGGCAGCAGTAGAATACACAGTACATTACTGATGCCCTATTGGCAACAGTACACTACAAAGTATAAAGTAAAAAGTAGACTTCACAGTACATTCGTGCTGCCGTGAGGGCAGGAGTGGACTACACAGTACATTCCTGCTGCCGTGAGGACAGCAGTGGACTACACAGCTTATTCTTGCTGCCCTGAAAGCAGCATTGGACTACGCAGAACAGTCGTCCTACTCTGAGAGCAACAATAGACTACACAGTACATTCTACTACTCAGTACATTCTTGCTGCCCTGAGGGCAACAGTAGACTACACAGTACATAATTGCCACCCTGGGGGCAGCAGAAGACTACACAGTACATTCCTGCTGCCCTGAAGGCAGCAGTAGACTACACAGTACAGTCCTGCTGCCCTAAGGGAAATAGTAGACTACACAGTACATTCCGGCTGCCCTGAGAGCAGCACTAGATTATACAGTACATCCCTTCTGCCGTGAGGGCAGCAGTAGACTACACAGAACATTCGTCCTGCCCTGAGAGAAGCAGTAGACTACACAGTACATTCCTGCTGCTCTGCGGGCCGCAGTACACCACTCAGTACATTACTGCTTCCCTGAGGGCAGCAGTAGATGACACAGTACATTTTTGCTGCCCTAAAGACAGGCGTAGACTAAACAAAAAATTCGTCCTGCCCTGAGGGCAGCAGTAGACTAGACAATACATTCCAGCTACACTGAGGGCGCAGCTAGACTACACAGTTTATTCCTGCTTCCCAGATGGCACCAGTAGACTAAACATTACAATTCTGCTGCCCTGAGCGCAACATGGGACTACACAAAAATTTCTCCTGCCTGGAGGGCAGCAATAAGCTACACAGTACATTCCAGCTGCCTTGAGTGCACCCGAAGACAACACAGTACATTCCTGCTGGCCTTAGGGCAGTGGTATACTACACAGAGCAGTCATCCTGCCCTGAGGGGAGCGGTAGACTATACAGTACATTCCTACTGCCCTGAAGGCAGCAGTAGATAACACAGTATATTCCTGCTGCCCAGATTGCAGCAGTAGACTACACAGTACATTCCTGCTGCCCTAAAGGCAGCAGTGGACTACACAGTACATTCCCACTGCCCTGAGGGCAGCCATCGACGACACAGTACATTCCTGCTGCCCTGAACGAAGCAATAGACTACACAGTACGTTCTTGCATGACACAGTAAATGCTTACTGCCCTGAGAGCAACAGTATGCTACACAGTAAATACAGTGGTGCTTGAAAGTTTGTGAACCCTTCAGAATTTTCTATATTTCTGCATAAATATGACCTAAAACATCAACAAATTTTCACACAAGTTCTAAAATTAGATAAAGAGAATCCAATTAAACAAATAAGACAAAAAATTATACTTGGTCATTTATTTATTGAGGAAAATGATCCAATATTACATGTTAGTGAGTGGCAAAAGTATGTTAACCTCTAGGATTAGCAGTTAATTTGAAGGTGAAATTAGAGTCAGATGTTTTCAGTCAATGGGATCACAATCAGGTGTGAAAAGGGGACCATTTAATTTAAAGAACAGGGATATATCAAAGTCTGCGCATCACAACATATGTTTGTGGAAGTCTATCAAGGCACAAACAAAAGAGATTTCTGAGGATCTCAGAAAAAGAGCTGTTGATGCTCATCAGGCTGGAAAAGGTTACAAAACCATCTTTAAAAAGTTTGGACTCCACCAATCCACAGTCAGACAGATTGTTTACAAACGGAGGAATTTCAAGATCATTGTTACCCTCCCCAGTAGTGGTCGACCAAGGTCACAAAGGACCCCAGTGTAACTTCTAAGCAACTGAAGGCCTCTCTCACATTGGCTAAAGTTAATGTTCATGAGCCAACCATCACTGAAGAACACTGAACAACAAAGGTGTGCATGGCAGGATTGCAAGGAGAAAGCCACTGCTCTCCAAAAAGAACATTGCTGCTCATCTGCAGTTTGCTAAAGATCAAGTGGACAAGCCAGAAGTTTTTTGAAAGAATGTTTTGTGGATGGATGAGACCAAAACAGAACGTTTTGGTTTAAAAGAAAAGTGTTATGTTTGGAGAAAGGATTCCAGCATAAGAACCTTATCCCACCTGCGAAACACGGTGGTGGTAGTATCATGGTTTGGGATTGTTTTGCTGCATCTGGGCAAGGTCAGCTTGCCATCATTGATGGAGCAATTAATTCTGAATTCTATCAGAGAATTCTAAGCAAAAATGTCAGGACATCTGTCCATGAACTGAATCTCAAGATAAGATGGGTCATGCAGCAAGACAACAACCCTAAGCACACAAGTCCTTCTACCAAAGAATGGTTAATGAAGAATAAAGTTAATGTTTTGGAATGGCCAAGTCAAAGTCCTCACCTAAATCCAATTGAAATGTTGTGGAAGGACCTGAAGCGAGCAGTTAATGTGAGGAACCCCACCAACATCCCGGACATGAAGTTGTTCTGTACAGATGAATGGGCTAAAATTCCTCCAAGCCAGTGTACCCTGAAGGCAGCAGTAAACTAAACAGTACATTCCTGCTCCTCTGAAGGCAGCAGTAGAGTACACAATACATCACTGATGCCCTGATGGCAGCAGTAAAATACACAGTACATCCCTTCTGTCATGAGGGCAGCAGTAGACTCCCCAGTACATTCCTGCTTCCCTGAGGGCAACAGTACATTCCTTCTGCCCTGATGTCAGCAGCAGACTACTACGTTCCTGCTCGACACACAACTTTACTGCTGCCCTGAGTACAGCAGTAGGTTACACAGTACCTTCCTGCTGCACTGAGGGCAGCAATAGACTACAAAAAACATTCCTACTGCCCTGAGGGCAGCAGTAGATTACACTGTACATTCCTCATGCCCAGATGGCAGCAGTAGACTACACATTACTTGCCTGCTGCCCCCATGGCAGCAGTAGAATACAATGTACATTCCTGCTGCCCTGGGTGCAACAATAGGCTACACAGTACATTCCTGCTGCCCTGAGAGAAACAGTGCACTACACAGTACATTCCTTCTGCTTTGAGGTTAGCAGTAGACTACAAAATACATTCCTGCTGCCCCCATGGCAGCAGTAGACTAGCCAGAACATTTATCCTGCCCTGAGGGCAGCAGTGGACTAGCCAGAACATTTATCCTGCCCTGAGGGCAGCAGTAGACTACAACATTCATTCCTGTTGCCGGGATTGCAACAATAGACTACACAGTACATTCCTGCTGCCATGAGGGCAGCCATAGACTACACAGTACATTCTTGCTGACCTGAGGGAGACAGTACACTGCACAGTACATTCCTGCTGCCCTCGGGGCAGCAGTAGACTTCATAGTACATTCCTGCTGCCCTGAGAGCAGCAGTAGACTATGCAGAACATTCGTCCTGTCCTGAGAGAAGCAGTAGACTACACAGAACATTCCTGCTGCCCTGAGGGCACTGCTAGACTACACAGTTTATTCCTGCTACCCTGTGGGAAGCAATAGACTACACAAGACTTTTCTGCTGCTGTGAGGGCAGCAGTAGGCTACACAGTACAATCCTACTGTATAGCAGTAGGCTCCACAGTACATTCCTGCTGCCCAGATGGCAGCAGTAGACTACACAGTACACTCCTCCTGCCCTGATGGCAACATTGGACTACACAATACATTTCTCCTGCCCTGAGGGCAGCAGTAGAATACACAGTCCACTCCTGCTGCTCTGAGCACAGCTTTTGACTCCACAGTACATTCTTTCTGTCCTGAGGCCAGCGGTAGACTACACAGTACCTTCTTGCTGCCCTTGAGGCAGCAGTACACTACTCAGTACATTCTTGCTTCCCTAAGGGCAGCAGTAGACTACACAAGACATTTCTGCTGTAGGGCAGCAGAAGACTACACAGTACATTCCAAACAGTACATTTCTGCTGCCCTAAGGGGCAGCAGTACACTACTTAGTACATTATTGCTTCCCTGAGAGCAGCAGTAGATTACACAGTACATTCCTGCTGCACTAAGGGCAGCGGTACACTACTTAGTACATTCTTGCTTCCCTGAGAGCAGCAGTAGACTACATAGTACATTCCTGCTGCAGGGCAACAGAAGACTACACAGTACATTTGTCCTGCCCTGAGGGCAGCAGTAGACTACACAATACATTTCTGCTGCCCTGAGAGACTGTACAGGGCAGCAGTAGACTACACACTACTATTGGTGACCTTCAATGAGTCAGGCTATAGAGAGGAGGTGAATTGACTCGTGTACTTGGTGCCAAAACATCAATCTATATCTTAATTTTCAAGAGATAATTGTTGATTTCTGTACGACCAGTGATGACTGCTCTCTACTCCACATTAATTTCTCCAACATAGAGAATGTAAAAAGCTCCAAGCTCCAGCACCACCTCTACAGCCAAGAATTTTCCTAAAACTGCCCCTACCCATTCTTACCACATTCTACAGCGGGATCATAGAGAGCATCTTGTGCTCTTGTATCACTGCCTGGCTTGGGAACTGCACCGCCTCAGACCGCAAGACCCCCCACAGGACAGTAAAAATGACAGAGAGTATCATCACTCTCTTCCCACTGAGCACATCTGCAACAACCGGTGCATCACCAAATCCGCTAGCATGGTGGATGACCCATTCCCTTCTTTTAATGGATTCCTTAACCTCCTGCCTTGCCGCTACTATAGATTCACATAAGGTTTTAAGCTATAATTGCTAACTTTGATAAGCCATACTTTTGGTTGCTGCTGTTTAGTAAAATTGCACACTTTCACCATTTGGCACATTCTTCATTGATTCCATGGTGCCTACTCAAGCACAATTTCTTCATCCTCGCCATAATTGCATCTCTCTTTGCAAATTATAATTTGAATTTTTGGTATTGTTTTTACTGGATTAAACATCTCACTGTCATATTTCTATGTTAAATGTTGCCCCATATTCCTGGCACTGGATTTGTCCCAATTAATCATACAAATTATTCTACCAACTAATGGGTTTGTTCCTTTGTTTATTTTATTTATTTAACATCATGTCAGCATATCCACCATTCACGACAGGAGCAAGGTTACTGGATCAATACTGGGTCAAATTAGAGTAACCAATTAAATTATTGCATATCTTTCTACTGTGGGAGGACATACAAACTCCACACAGGTGGAGTACGAGGTTGGGATTGAACCACAAATCACTGGAGCTGTGAGATGACCTTGCTAACCATTTGCATCACTGTGCCACCCCCAAAGAATTGGTAAATAAGAATAAATTTAATGTTCTGTATGGAGGAATGGGATAAAATTCCTCCAAACCAATGTGTAGGACTGATTAACAGTTACTGTAGATGTTTATTCTTTGCAATGGTTACCAGGTAGATTCTGCATTGATTAGAAAATACTTCTTGTAAAATTACAATCCAGCTCATCTACTTCATTCACATGGTGCAGGATTATTTTACTTTAGTTCAGGCTTCAAACATTCTAATTTTTCTCTTATTTACAGAGGCTTTTGATTAGATTTAGACTGGGATACACGACTCTGGTTTCTGAGGCTGGCGTCTGGGGCCATAACTGGGTTCTCTTTAGCTACTTTTATGCATTGTTTCAAAAACTGATGATGTTTTAGCTTATATTTATCCAAAAAGCTAGAAAATTCTTAAGATTTCACAATCTTTCAAGCACCACTGTATATATCCTGTTAATCCATCCAACAAGCAACATATCAAAACCCTTCCTAGTGACCGATCCAAGCTCTCAGCAGCAGATGGAGTGAATTTAAAGTTAACATCTCCTCCCTTAGGCCACAAAACATAAGCCATTGGTTCAGGATGTCTGCATTAACAGTGCAGTCAGTATGTGGTCCCCCATCACCCTGTCTGTGTTCAGCTTTCTGTAATAGATGTACTTATTCTTTTGTAGTTGTGTACCATAATCTGAGATCTGATTCATTACCCACCTGCCTTTCACTAGTTTGTTTGTTGGGGGTGTGTGTTTGCACCTGAGAGGCCCTTGCATGCTAGAAAAGAAAACTGTACAGGCAAAATTTCAAAATATTTCAAATTTAGAAAGCTGGTATGAGAAGAAAACGAATATATATTGAACGTGGCTGCCCCGATTTGTAGTGAAAACTAATCAACTAATATTCAGCCCTAGTTCAGAACAGATTAAACAACATTCAACTCCTGTTGGAAATTTTAAAAAGCAATTAAGACCAACTGCAAACATAAATACTTATATTGGTTATTGGCATCAAGTCCCTCTTTCTTTACTTTATCTATCTCATGATATATAGAAAACAATTAATGTCATGCTAAAATTACCTTATGATTAAATAAACCTTTTTAAATAAGGCTAAACTGAGCATAAATAAACCAACAAATGCAATGAGTGCTTTTGTCTCATGAGAAAACGCTGTTTCATTTCATTTCTGCTCAAACATCAGACAGATTGCATGTCTGTAATATCCCTTGTTTCTACACCTCAGCCAGATGTTCTGCCAGGTGATGAATAGCATTTACTTTTAAATAACAGCCTTTGAGCTGATTTTTGTCAACAGAAGCAAAAGGCTTTGTGAAGCTCCTTTTTGTAAGTAAAAGTAAGTACGTATGTCAATCAGTCAATCAGTCAGTCAGTAAGTAAGCAAGTAAAGCTTCCAAAATACTCCTTTGTTGCGTTTCTAAATGTATTATGAGGACTTTATGTGTGCCAGAATTACGCTAAAATTAAATCACAGTCAACCTCTAAATCATACTGTGAGTAATCATGCTATAGCCTATAATTGACCATGACTAAATCTATGACCTAGATATGATCTAGATAGATCTATGACCATAAACGGTTCACAAACAAGCCAATTGTGTGTTGTAACGAATAAAATATAAAATAAAATGAAATTAAGTTGTGTAATGTTATTTTATTAAGATAAAAATACCTTAAAAACACTAATTTCTCATTTCAATGATAGAGGAGAGCAATTAAACTATTTCAGGACAATTACATGCTATCATAGATCCTTATAAAATCTAACAAAAAGGCAGTAGTTTGTGTATGAAAAATTATTACTGTAAAATAAAAAGACTGACTGGGTTTGGGAGATGTCACAAATATTCTGGTCTTTGATTGTGATTGATGTACAGATCATTTCTTTTCAGAAAATGCACATTTTTCATACCTGGAAATTGACTTTTTATTTAAATTTTATATCACCAAAGAAAGTACTACTTCACAACAAGTGTCTACATAGTCACTACAGGTCAGCGATGTGAAATTAAATCATTTTCCAAAATTACAACCTGTCTTTATTACCGTGGCAGAGACCACGTGAGCGATACATCTCTGATCTGGCCGGTGTATGTACCAGACAGACATCCAGAACTTGACATTGACATTGTCTGCATTCCTTCCCTTTCTTTCTTTTTTTTCATTCCCTCGCTCTCCCTCACACTCTTTTTTTTCTATCCCCTGTCATTCAGTTTCTGGGAAGAGGAGCAGTGTGGGAGGAAGAAATGTTAATAGAATAAAGGCCTTTTTTCTCTCTATTTTCCAAAACTACTTATACCTTCCTAATTCACACAATGAGGGTTTATTTAAGACCCTAGTCTGAATTGTGTAGAGATAATGCATTGTGACTGCAGAATGCCAGGTATTTCAAGGAATAAACTACATTTTGCATATGAATATTAACACAAATTAACTTTACAATTAAATTACATTAAGATAATAAGGTTCCAATGTCAATGCTTCTTAATTAGGGAAACAAGACCATTTAGAGCTTTTAGTCACATAGTTTGTCACACAACTCACTTCATCAAAAATAAAAACTTGGAATGTTTGCATGACCAGATCAGTTTAGGCTGTGCACTGTTTTTCTAATTTGGACAGGTGGATATAAAACCCAGTCACTGGGGGTCCACATGGCAGTGAACTCATGACAATGCAGGTCCCACTTGTAATGGGTACTGTTACCCAACAGTGTACTGGTGGAAATTACTGTTAGGTGATGGAGGGGAAGGATTGGGGAAGTCATGCTCAGAGGCAGTGAAAGAGGAAAAAGGGTAGGAGGGTGGAGGTGAGGCTTGAAACTTTGAGTTTTGGCATCATGACTGGTGCAAGGAGAGAGCTAGCTGATATGATGGTGTAGGGTTTTTATGTCTGAGATTATCAGAGCTCTTACTAATCCTCTGCGGCTCTATGACCAAAGATGGAAATAGGACAAAGTCGAAGGATAGATGCGTGTTATTATTTTTATGATCTGACTACAATTTAGTTTAATATCTGACTCCAAATTGTATATAGTTTTTAGATGTGTGGGGTATAGAGCCCCAGCATTCAACTTTAATAGTTATCTCCTATTAATACATTTCTTTAGCACAGAGGTTCATACCGACATGCAAACTCAGTGTATACTATATAACGCACAAATATTACACCTTATTTAAGTCTGTCAGAGGTCGGCTACAACGTGTCTAGTACATTAATAAGCATTAAGTTAGTTCAGAGGTTTTTTATCAACATGCCAGCTAGAATTGTATCAAGATCTAGTCTTTTACATATGGCAGAGGTTGACCTGTAACATGTCCAACTATACAGCTTTCAAGAGATCTATTATTACACATACATTATCTGTCTAAGAAAGGACTACTAGAAGACTAGTATAAAGAAAGGAGTAACAGTAAATTTATTACAAAAGACAGATAATAACTATACAAAATACAGACAGTTAAGACATCACAAATAATATAAACTTACAAGAGATGACAAATCATGATTGTAATGAGTCAGCCTCTGGAGAAGGTCTGTGTGAATCGTTCGAGAAAACTAAAAACCTCTTTGGTTCTGTAGCTACATATTTTTATACTATTTATACTAGCTGACTGTAACAATATGTAATTTGCATACAGGTTGGTGTGTGTCTTGAGGTGAGAGTGGAAGACCCCATGCTATTGGGAATGGTCGCACCTCTGGTTTGAAGAAATGACACTTCTCTCAGTTCAGGCAAATGGTGTCTCATACGCTCAAAAATGAGTGTCCATTATGTGCATTATCGTGCAACCATTCTACAGTGCTGTATGTCTCAACACCTTGGTCTCTTTGAAATATGGATTTCATAGATACAAAACATGAAATCCTACAAACACGAATACAGTCTGAAACAAAAATAGCATCTGCCACACAATAGAACAGGCCTTTAATTAATAGGATAATTACATTTTTTCCTACAATGGTGAGGAGAATGGGTAGACATATCAGATGCCCACATTAACTATCTGCTCTCAAAACAATGATTCATTACCTTGGTAAAGCCTTCCATTTGATGTTTTGAAGCAAATATACCTGACCTTAACCTGTCACATTCTTGAGTATGCTAGCCTAGTCTGGGGTCTGAAAACGATACTGCAGGATTATTCCATTCCATCCTCTTCCTTTCCATTGTTGAGTGAAGAGCTAAACTAAAAGACATGGACTCTCTTTTATTCCTCATGCTTTTAAATTATTTTACCATGACTTGGATATTGTTTGGATATATGCTTTTAATTGTATGAATTTGTTCAGGATATGCTGTAATGTTGGACGTGTCACTGGTGGCACGTCAAACATTCAGGTGTCACTGTTTAAAAAGAAAGGTTTCTTTATGCTTTTGTCAAACTTTAATAAATAAAAGGAAAAAAAAAATTTTGTGTACAAGAGACTAAATGGAAGATAATTAAGAGTATATTGGAGATGAAGAGAGTGTCTGACAGAGTGATGAGTGTGAAGCTGGAAACTTAAGGAGTGAGGATGAAAATCCTCAGCATATATGCCCCTAAGCGGGGTGTAAGATGGAGGAGAACTAATATTTCATTAGTGAGTTAGATGAAGTGGAGGAAAGGGTGCCTACAGAAAAAGAGTGGTGATTGTAGTGGACTCCAGTGGGCATGTTGTTGATGGGAATAGAGGTGATTAGGAGGTGATGGGTAGGTATGTTGTCAAGGATAGGAATGTGGAAGGGCACACACTAGCAGTACAGGAAAGTGTAAAGACGAAGATGTTGGTGAGAATTAATTGGAGATATCGCAAATGGCAAAGAGAGAGGTGGTGAAGACTAAGAAAAAATGTGCATGACAAGTTGGACAATATATGCGCTGAATAAGAAGGAAATAGGGGATTGTACCAATTGGCCAGACAAAAACTGGAGCTCTTAGACGGATTGTTTAACAAAATCTTATAAGGGTGATATGAAGTGCTGCAGTAAAAACAGAGGCATAAAGTTGATAAGCCATAGCAATTAAGTTACAGGAAAGAGTAGACTGAAAAGAATGAGTTGATGGCGTTAAAGTCAGCAGTGCCAGAGAAGTATGTGAGGGCGGTGCAAGATATGTATGAGAACAGTGTGACAGCATTGAGATGTGAAGTAGGAATGATAGATGGTTCAAGGTAGAGATGGACCTGCATCAAGGATTGGCTCTGTACCCTTTATTCATGGTGATGGACAGGTTGACATACGAGATCAAAAAGAAGTCCCCATGGACTATGATGTTCACAGATGGCACTGTGATATGTTGTAGGGTAAATCCCATTTTAGGGGCATCCTTCAAAGGCTGCATTTGAAGACCGATTGCGTCATAGTGGCACGTCTAGGCTGTCCCATTTCAAAGGCTCCTTCGTATGCAGACGACAAATGAAGCCTTCCTTTGCCTGATAACGAAGGATACATCGGATGTATCCTTCGCCACCCAACATATCCCGAAGTGCACTGTGTGCTGTGACACAAAGTGGAAATCTGCTGTAGAGCAAACCGTCTCATTTTTGTTTGGCCTTTGCTGCGGTCTATGTGCTCTTAAAAGGACACGCCTTCGTAGGTCGCGTAGACCGCGTCCTTTGAAGGATGCAGCCCCTGAAATGGGATTCAGCCATAGTGTGAGTAGGAAGTAGGATTTAGTGAGGCGGACACAATGAAGTTAGTAGGAGCAAAACAGGGAAGATGTGTGTAAATAAAAGAAAGGAAGGAAGAAAGGTGCAGATGTAGTGAAGATGGATGAGTTTAAATACTTGGGGTCGTTTGTTCAAAGTACTCGAGAGTAGGTAGAGGGGTGAAGAAGAGAGGAGTGCAGGCAGGATGGAGTGGGTGGCAAAGAATAGAAAGAGTGATTTGCAATAAAAAAAAGGTATCTAAAAGTGTGAAAGGGAAAGCTTAAAAGACAGCAGTGAGTAGTGTTGTATTACTTGAATCCGATCTTTTTATTTTGAATAATCTGACATTAAGATGTAAGATTAAGATCTGACATGCAAGTGTGCATTTTCGCCAGCACGCTTTACTTTACCATGTCCACAAAATCTGGAATCATACTCTTTGGTTACGTGGAGCACTGTGAATTTCTGTGTAGGACTTTCATTCTTACATTCAGCTGAATGTAAATTGTCCCACATTTCAATAACAGAGACTTCTGATTAAGTTTAAGAGAAGAAAGGAAACTGATTCATCACCTTAAACGCTGAAACATTCCAGGTGGACCAAGCATGTCGAATTTTGTGGCCGGAGGTCGAAAACTGAGTTAATGCCAATGACTTGCCAGGGACCCCACTGCCCAGTCAGAGACCTCAAGAGCCCCAAAGGCATTGCAAGTCATCTCAGGGTGCACCTGGGACAAAGCATCCTGAATATTGTGGCTGTAGGTCAAAAGCTGGCTGCATTACAATCAATTACGTGCCAGGGGCCCCAGTGCCCAGTTGCAAACCTCAAGGGCCCCAAATGCAGCGCATGTCACCTCAGGTTGCACCCGGGACCAAGCATGCTGAATTTTGTGGCTGTAAGTCGAAAACTGACTGAGTTACAGTCAATGCCCAGCCAGGGGTCCCAGTGCCCAGCCGGGGGCTGCAAGGCCCCAAGGGCATCACATTTCACCTCAGGTTGAACCTGTGAGATTTCAACATTCTGTAAACACCTGCAGGACTGAAACCCCAGGATTTCCTATCGGACAAAATTTTGAACTTTGAGGGGCCGCTGCGTGACCATGCTAGATTTCGTGAAAAAAACAATTCGACCCATGAAAACTGTACAAAATTTGGCCAATAATAATAATAACAACAATAATAATAATAATAATAATAAGAAGAAGAAGATGATCTCGGAAAACAATATGTTGGCTTTTTTCAAACCAACCTAATAATACGTTTAGTTTATATATTATTGAATGTTATATTTTACAAAATATATGATTAAATAAAATGTTGCTTGTTAATATACATTATGTATAATGAATGATAATGAATGTAAAGTGAATTACAAACTAATCTATCAAAAATCTATCTGGTTCCGCCAAGAAACTAAAATGTCATCGGACCTTCCATCATTAAAAAAGGTTTTGCCATGGCCTTGTCAGTCCCCAGCTCCAAACCCTATATAAAACTTGTGAGGTACAATAAACGTGAGTGCACAAGAGAGGGCCTAGAATCCTGGATGACCTGGGATTCTGTATAGAGGAATTTTCTCAGACTTTTCCAAACTTATAAGATTTTACAGGACAAGACTAAGTTCTGCTTTATAATCAAGGGGAGGTTGTAGAAAGCATTAAATGCAGGGGTGTCAATAATTATGCCACAACAGTTATTGCTTGATGGGGGATTTATTATTCATTTTTTCAGTGTGAGACTCAGGCTAATTCACCAAAACATGATTGTATTACAACTCTCTTTCCTCTTGGTTTCCAGGGGGTGCCAGTAGTTGTGGAGAGGAGTGTATATCATTGTGAGACCCAACGTCCCCACAAGGTAGAAATGTCTTATATTTTTTTACCTCGTGTAGACATTTTGCTGGTCCTCACAAGGAAAACTCTACTGGCTGTTTGTGTGTTTGTTTGCTTGCTTTTTAACAAAAACTGCAACTTTATGTTACTGAAGTAAAAGTTACGGGTTAGAAGTAGGTGTAATGCTATGGCAATGAAAAGTCCCCACAGTGTGTGTGTGTGTGTGTGTGTGTGTGAGAGAGAGAGAGAGAGAGAGTTCTTGAGTTATAAAGAGCTATGGTGCCCCCTATAGTTAAATTTATTAATACGAAATTCTGACAACATTTACCTGCATGGTCTTTGCAAATTCAGCTGTCGTCATTCATGACTTTTCTGATAAATCTGGTTAATGATTTTATTACACAAGTGTAAAACCTAACTCATGCCCAGGTTCTCATTTATCTGCAGACTCCATTCTGTGTGCTGTTCCCCTAGATATGAGCATAATGTCTGTTAGACAACATATACAGTAGTTTGCAAACGGCTTAGACCAATGAGACTCACAAGTCTACAACAATGTATTCATCTCGTAGATACTTACCAAACCAAAACAACTTAATACAATGAACTGGTGTTCCATACAAGCAAGCAAAAAACTTGCAAAAAGCAGTTCTGGTGTAAGAGTGGCAGGATGACAGAGCTGGGATTTAAACTCACAACCCCTGTGCAACCACTAACTAAAAACAACAGCACTGCTGCCAGTGGTTGCATCTGTGTATGTTGTGTCGATCATAAAATTCTGATAGCAAACCCCCTGAGACAGGTTAAATGTATTCGAAAAAACACAACTACACAGGTGGATTTGAACTCAGTAAGATGCTGTGTATTACTGTCTGCATAGTCGAAGTCCTTCTAAACACTGGATCACGTTTGCATATTCTCAAGATTAAATGCTGTATTATGTAACCCTTAAAGTGCCTTAAGTCCGGTGGTTCACTCAATAATGGCAGATGATCTTAAGTGAAAAAGTGTGTTAATAGCACCAAGGAGAAGATAAACATGACAATGAGCCTTTGTCTATCCTCACTTAATTCAAGACAAACATGATCCAGCTTAAACTGTAAATCTCAGTTACAAGACAGCTGAAGTTCTTGCCAAATCTAACAAAAAAGCCCCAAATATGAGGAACCATGTTCCATCTAAAGAGGAGTTTGCCTGATGAGACTCTCCAGCACGTTTAGGCTTGCATGTGCTTGAACTGTGTTGAAAACAAAGCTGAACTAGGAGGAATCATTTGGAATCATTTGCAGAGTTTTTGTGAACATTACAATGTCGAAATGACATACAATGTATGCTACTCATACAAAACCATACTATTATACTACTCATTTTGCAGTATGCTACAGCAGCTCCTCACATGACATACTGTATAATAATTTTAAAAAGAAAGGCAGAATGACTGAAATTAAGATTAAAACATCCATACCAAATGCTGTAACATTAGGTAGACCACACCATCATCTCATCACCAGGGTTAAATCAATAGTGCATCCCCTTATGAACCACACGGTCTGCAATTAAATTCACTCGTGTATGCAGTTTCCAAACAGATGAGATTGAATCAGTGAATTATCTTTGGCATACTTGAAATGTTCCTGTTCACATACTGCATACTGTGTTTGGTAAGAGTTTGGAATAAGTAGTATTTTCAAACACAAGTCACTAATCACACTGGCTGTCATATCATGTCTCTTTTAAAATGTAATTATTGAAAGTGAAATGCTGTTTATACCCACCTTGCTGATGAAGTATAATTTGTAGTGTGAAATCCAGTTTAAATCACCCGCCAAGTGATTTAAACTCTATGTCTGTTTATATGGAATGTTGCACAGCATGAAATAATGTTTTGGGGAATGATTACTAGTTGGAAAGGCTGAATTGTATTAATGACACTTTCAATTTTATTTCAGCTGCTTTATTTTAACTGCTTTTCTCAAATGTAACTCTTCTTGTAAGTGTTTTTCTTGAGCGTGTGCATGAAATTCGATTTGATTTTATTCAGGCAAATCCAGCTTCAAAATCTATGTTAAAGCCATGGATCAAGATAGGTACACATGTTCAACTGCTTGTTAACACACATATCTAATCAACCAGTGGCAGAAGCTCAATCCATTTAGGTATGTAGACATGGTCAATTTAGCAGACGCCCTTATCCAGAGCGACTTACAATTGATACATCTTACAATCCAAGCAATTGTGGGTTAAGGGTCTTGCTCAAGGACCCAACAGTGGCAGCTTGGCAGATGAGGGATATGAACCCTGGACCTTCTGGATCAGAGTCCAGTACCTTAACCACTAGGCCACCACAGTCCACCTGCTGAAGATGACCTGCTGAAGTTCAAACCGACAACCAGAATGGGGAAGAAAGGTGATTTAAGTGACTTTGAGCTACAGCAGCAGCAGAACAAACCGGGTGCCACTCTTGTCAGCTAAGATCAGGTAACTGAGACTTGCAGGGGATCACCAAAATTGGGCAATAGAAGATTGGGAAAATGCTGGGTGCTCTGAAGAGTCTAGATTTCTGTTGCAACATTTTCTATGGTAGGGTTAGAATTACAGAAGGCATAAACAACACGAAAATACGGATCCATCCTGAATTGTATCAAGGCAGGTTAAGGCTGGCGTTGGTATCATGGTGTGGAGGATATTTTCTTGGCACACTTTCAGCCCCTCCATACCAACTGGCTATCATTTAGCTGACAATGTTTGCTGACCATGCCTTTATGACCAGTGTACCATCTTCTACACGACATGTCAGACAGCTCAAATCATCTCAAACTGGATTTCTGAAGATGACAATGTGTTAATTTTTCTCAGATGGCCTGCACAGTCAGCAAATAACAGTCCAACAGAGCACATTTGGCATGTAGGGGAACAGGAGATTTGCATCAGGGACATGCAGCCGACAAATCTGCAGCATCTGCGTGACAATATTATGTCACTATGAACCGAAATCTCTGAGGAAAGTTTCCAGCACCTATGAATCTATGCCACAAAGAATTAAGGCAGCTCTGAAGACAAAAGCGGGTCCAACCCAGTACTAACAAGGTGTACTTAATGGCTGGTGAGTATAGATTCTCAAAAGTACTCATAATCACCATTTATATTTCAATAATCAAGTAATTAAAATTTAATTCATGACAATGTCATTTGTCTAGAGTTAGGCTTGCAATGCACATTAGCCAGATATAGGGAGGTCAGAGCAATAAGAAACCACCAGAGAGAACATGCAAGACCAACTGCAGGACACTGATGCTGAAGGAACCATCTCTACTTGCTTTTATAATGGCCTATAGTTGCAAAGTTTGACCTGCAATGACTTACATGCCATAATTCCCTGTAAACCTGAGTACACATACAATCATAGGCTTAAACAGACATCACTGACACCTGTCATAAAACAGAGCAAAGATTTAAAACCTCTATTCCTGTGGTAATCTAAATGGTAGCACTACAACTACTTTCATTTCAGCATCTTCTGAGAAGTCACATGTGAAAAGCAAGACATAAAGCCTGTATACCCTCACTCCTAATAGATTTACAGTCTGTGAAAACAAGCAATTTTTTTTTTTTCAAGACATATAATTACACCCACAGATGACATCTTGAGCTTGTGTAGGTTTATCTGGACATAATCTGCCATCTCTGACACACAATACCTGTTAAAACATAATATTCCTGGCCTCAGCCCTAAATGAAATCCACACCTCATAGGTTGTTTTATTTTACTCCTACATCCCCACAGTGTTCATTCCTACTGTGAATCATTTGGCTGTTAACTTCACCAAAACGGCGATTTCCTCCAAGTCCCAGTGAGGGGAACATTTTGGAGGGACTGTGACGCTAGAGGGGCAGAAGGACCAGGCCAGGACAAGGCAAGGTGACTTAGTCATTGGCTTTGTGGTTTGTTAAAAGCTCTTCCCAGGGGAAATATGAGCCCCTCCACACAGCTGACTTCCTTCCTACAGGAAACTCTGCCCTCCCTCTCCTTCCCCACCCACTAATGAGCCAAGCAGACCTGCAGCAGGAAGGAAGCCTTACGTTGCAGTGATGTGATCTAAGCTTTGCCATGGTTTATGCTCTACTTAGGGGTTCTCAGACAGATCTGGGATTATGATTGGGCCATGAATGCAAGTGAATCCTTGAGTGACCTGTTACATGGCCCACTTTCACCAATTTGCTGGTCTATAGCACTTAAATGTGAGTTCTGCTTCCCCTACAAATGTAAACATTTGTGTTTATGTTTTTATGTTCATGTGTATATATTCACAGGTCAGAAACGTTTCCACCAGAAGCCAATGACACCAAGAGGAAGATAGTTGACAGTTATGCATAAGCTTTAAAAATTAAAATCTTCACTTTTTATCCCTCACTGGAATTAAGATCATGAAGGCCACGTGTTTAATTCTATAAAAAACTACAATAACACTGTTCTCAGATAGCTGAAAATGTAACCAGAGTGCTTTTTGTTCTGGTGAAATCATATATGTTTGTAAAATGAGTATAAATGAGAAAATCGAACCAAAATGGTTTAGTAGAGATAATGTATACAAAATGGTGCATTATAGATTGGATTTTAATGACATTTCACTCCCTATATGAAATAACGACTGACTTTGTTCCTAGTCATAACATTTTAGATGGTCTGTGAGTGTCATGTTGTTAATTGGTGCTATGGCCAAACATTCTGTGGAGAATGAAATGTCTCTAAACAGGGCATGCATAATCTAAAGAGACAGACCACCATTTATTTTAACTGATCCTAGTCTGTGGTTGGGATGCCAGATTAGGGAAAAGGTGAATGGAAAACTAACAACGTCCGCCACCACACACAATCCTGAAGAACACACTAAAAATATAAACAACCAACATCTGAAACCAACAGTGAAAGCAAATAACCAAGGCCAGAATGGGCAGACGTACCAAAATCACAAGTAGCCTATTCACAATAGTAAGCAAGTTAATATGAACCAAAGAAAAAATGACCAACGCATGAGCGTACAAAAAATGGTTAAAAGCCCCATGGTACGTCAGCATTTTTAAATGAGATTCAAATAAGAAACGTGTCTCAAATGAGGGATATAAAGAGTTCCCATGACCACCAAGGCTAGACCCAGAAAAGGGATTCGACAATCACACCATTACAACCCCTTTGATCTCCAAACCAAACACATCCGAAAACAGTGAAAGATAGCTTGCTGATGTCCACAACAAGCTTCTGCGTAAGCTCGGAACAAACAAATATTTTCTCAAAGTTTCTCACATAGCCATAGTCAGTGCCATAGAATGTCTGGTCCAACCTGCACAGTTTGAAAATGCAGAGTAAGAATTCACTTTCTAAGCTTTAAATGAGGTTCTCATGATTCAGAGGTGAAGTAGAATTAGCTACATTGATCAGGGTGCATTTTGCTTACAAGACAGACAAATTTATCTTGCACAACTTCTTTTTCTCTCACTGGGTTGTCTGCATCCACGATCTGTGTAAGGAATCTGTCTAAGGAATTAGATCAGACACTTTCTTTAATTTCTTTTGTGCACATGCCATCACAAGCAGGGAATGGAACACAGCAGGGTACTGGCACTCTAATGACTTGTTGCTACTAGCAAAGGATCTGTCACAACCTCAGGTAGAGTGCATAACTTGCTACCTGTTAGGTCATTCCCTAAAATCACAAATACCACTGGTATTTTTACAAACTAACATGTCACTGCCACATTACAAACTGTCCAAATATGACAGAGTGCACCAGTATCTGGCAAAATCTGAAAAGGCTGTCACACAACATCCGAACTAAGAGATAAACAATAGTAAAAAGAAAAAGCTTGAACACTACCCAGGAAAAAATGTACTGTGAAATTTGACAGTAGAACCATGAAGTGGCCAAATTACCACCAAAATTCATAGTACAACTGTGAAATAATTTATGGTCAGTTCACAGTCCACCAAGTTTATAGTCAGTTCACAGTCCACCAAGTTTATAGTTGTACTATAAAATCTAATAGTAGAACCATGAAGTGGCCAGATTACCATCAAAAATTCATAGTAGATCTGTGAACTTCATGGTAAAACTGTGAAAGTTCACATTAAAACTGTCAAGCAATTCAGTTTTACTATGAAAATTCACAGTACATTTTTTCCCGGGTAGTTCAAAGTCTAGCATCTTTGTGCTTTAGTGCGTGACAAGGCACAATGAAATGACCAAGTTCCTGGCAGTGGAAATATGTACGGGAGTTAGTTTGAGGTGGAGTGAAAGCATTAGCAACAAGTTTCCCAGTGGATCATGGGGGTGGCTCTCTCTAAGATGGAGAAGATGTGAACACCATCTTGTGTTAAAACATTCCTATCCAGTAACATAGCAGCTTGAACCAAAACACTGATTTTGTGCTCATTTAAATACAGGACTACTTAATCCAGCAGACACTCCTTAAACACTTCCAATAGAAGTAGTTCATTAAACTGCTCAAAATTTCAGCTTTGCTAGCTGTGCACCATTTCTAAACTAGGACTGTTCTATGTTTAGTGAATCCCACATGTTTGCAAGTGTATTTTAGCCTTTTTATTCTTAAAGGCTAAGCGTCAGGAACACATTCATCAGCATGGAGCACCACGGCCCATGATATCCCGTGATATGGAGCGAGTGGTGATTTGGACCGCGTATGGAGTCTGACCTGGAGCAGGAGGCACACTGTGCACATCAAAGCTGTTAGAGTCGGATAGACATATGTATTGGAATGGATACTCCATGGACAAGGTACAGGCTTCAGATGAGCTCAGAAATCGATCGGGGTTTTAGATCAAGCTCCATCAATTCCATCTCCAAGATTGAGCAGGCTGAGATATACTTGGTAAAGCTTCTCCCTGCTAGGCAAAATCTTGTGAGTCACCAATGCCAGTTAAAGCTCAATTTCTACTAATTTTTTGCCAGAATGTGGAATGGATACATTGAAGAAATTTGCAATTTATAACAAATCATCCTTATAACATTTATAAAACAGCTCTCATAAGGGACCGAATGTAAACTCTGTTAAATTATGCAGCCATGATAACTAGACCAACACATGCAAAAAGAAATACATAAAGCAGATTATGAGGAATGTCACTACAGATACTGTAAGTTTGCACTAAGCACACTGAATAAATCTCCACCGAGGATAACACAAAATTGGCAAAATATCAAAACAACAAATAGTGTCACCTTGGAAGGACTGGTACTATCTAGACTGGTACAATCTAAATCCCAGTGTAAGGTTGGGGTGCCAAAGAAGAGAAAAGGTGAAAGGAGGGGAAGAATACAGCCAATAGCACCCGTCACCACACACAGCCCTGATGAATTTGCAAAAACTATATACAACCAGCATCTGAAATCCACAGATGAATAATCAGGGTCAGAACGAGTGGAAGTTCTCACCAGAATCACAAGTAGACACAACAATATGCAAGCAAACGCGACCAATGATCATACGCACCAGCAGGGCTGGGTTTAAAGACATTGATTTTTCGATTCAAATAGATCTTAATTTGAATGACCCGTATCGATTCATATATACTCGAGACTGATCTTTAAAATTAGCCCATTTTCCCCTGCATTGTTTAAGCATGGCTTGGGCACAGGTGATGGCGCCCAGCAACTGAAAGCACATGTCTGGTTACAGTTCGGATTCAAAAACCATGACTTTAGGGAAAAGCTGGAGTAAAGCAAAGCCATATGTATGGAACATGGAGCCATGCAACATGGAGGTGAAATATTGTGCGAATATGACAAATCTAAGAAACCATTTAGTAAGACAGCATCCTGATATTCAAAAAGGCCAGATGCCAACAATGTTTCTTCTAGGATTTTTTTTTCAGCAGTGATGGCAGCCACTGTGTCTTTCTATGGTCTCAGTTATGGCTTTCATTTAATGTAGCACTGCCAAAATGCAGCGTGATGATGAACTGAACATTGCTGAGATTCATGAAGCGTTGTATATATGAGAGATATACGTCCAAAGAGCATTGTTGAAAATTATGGCTTCTGAAACCTTATTAACGTTATGTTATGTTTTACCCAGATGTGAGTGAAGTGGCCATTACAAACACAGATGGGTTAGGATAATTCTTCCTGTAAACACTAATATTTGTAACAATGGTAGGTTTAATAATGGTTAGTGTTCTTTGTACAATTACACAATTAGTTCTCTGAAAAACTCTTTTCATATCCAAACAAAACCTGGTATTGTAACTAACATCGTTAAATCAACTCAAAAAATCAAATCAAACTGGGAGCTTGTGAATCAGAATTACATTTCCATTTCCATTTACAGCATTTAGCAGACGCCCTTATCCACAGTGACTTACAATTGGTACAATCTTACAATCCAAGGAATTGTGGATTAAGGGTCTTGCTCAAGGACCCAACAGTGGAAGAGGTGGGATTTGAACCCTGGACCTTTTGGTCCAGAGTCCAGTACCTTAACTGCTAGGCTACCACAGTCCCACGAATTGATTCAGGATATCAATGACAATACCCAGCCCTACACACAAGCATACAAAGCAAGGTTTAAAATGAATGCCAAGGTTCAAAGAATTTACCAAAGTGAATTTCCAAACCAGCTTTAAACAAACACAAAGCGTGTGCACAGGTCCCAATGCTGACTTGTTTCAAAAGAGTGAGGAACATAAAGATATCCATGGTGTGTGTTATCCAAAAAGTAAAATCTATGGCAATTATGTGTAGTTCCAAAGGACAACAATCATGCCATGGTGGAGTACCCTAATTTAGTTTGTTTTATTACTATACATTTGCATACTAGTACAAAGAGTTAACATGTACTGTATAATGCACAGTAACACTGTGTCATTTCTGGAAGTTGCAGAATTAGGTACTTTTACTTCCTAGTTCTTGTCACTTCCTGCAGCCCTTCCACATAGGCCTGACTCATCAGGGTGTTGCTTACTCCTGGTTTTTGATATATGTCACTTCCTTCCCTTGATGTGTTCGTTTCATTTTTCCGGTAGGCGTGTGCTAGGAATAGGGCTAAGCTGGCCTGTTCCAGGAAAAATGCAATTTATTAAATCATTTTACTATTTTTATACCTGCTACACGCTGGTGTTCAAAACCAGTGATGCTTCCTACGTCGCACTATAAATTAATCAAACCTGCTTCATCTCTGAACCTACTTTTTTGTTGAGATGTTAGATTTTTTTTTGTCTAGATAAGATGCTTTTGTTCTAGGCTCCATCTCTACACTTATAGCAGTTTGGGTAAAAACAGTTGCATTTGCTGATGCTAACACAGCCATTGAGGAAATGCCTATTGACGCACAGACATACAGTGGTGCTTGAAAGTTTGTGAACCCTTTAGAATTTTCTATATTTCTGCATAAATATGACCTAAAACATCATCATATTTTCATACAAGTCCTAAAAGTAGATAAAGAGAACCCAGTTAAACAAATGAGACAAAAATATTATATTTGGTCATTTATTTATTGAGGAAAATGATCCAATATTACATATTAGTGAGTGGCAAAAGTATGTGAACCCCCAACATACACACACCGGCTTGGAGGAATTTTAGCCCATTCCTCCATACAGAACAGCTTCAGCTCTGGGATGTTGGTGGGTTTCCTCATATTAGCTGCTCGCTTCAGGTCCTTCCACAGCATTTCAACTGGATTAAGGTCAGGACTTTGACTTGGCCATTCCAAAACATGAACTTTATTCTTCTTTAACCATTCTTTGGTAGAACGACTTGTGTGCTTAGGGTCGCTGTCTTGCTGCATGACCCACCTTCTCTTGAGATTCAGTTCATGGACAGATGTCCGGACATTTTCCTTTAGAATTCTCTGATAGAATTCAGAATTCACTGTTTCATCAATGATGGCAAGCCGTCTTGCCCAGATGCAGCAAAACAGGCCCAAACCATGATACTACCACCACCATGTTTCACAGATGGGATACGGTTCTTGTGCTGGAATGCAGTTTTTTTACTTTCTATAAACATAACATTTTTCTTTTAAACCAAAAAGTTCTATTTTAGTCTCATCTGTCCACAAAAGATTCTTCTGGCTTGTCCACGTGATCTTTAGCAAACTGCAGACAAGCAGCAATGTTCTTTTTGACTTTCTTCTTGCTAATCTGCCATGCACACTATTGTTTTTCAGTGTTCATCTGATGGTGGACTCATGAACATTAACATTAGCCAGTGTGAGAGAGGCCTTCAGTTGCTTAGAAGTTACCCTAAGGGAGGGGGGGGGGTCTTTGTTGGTCGACCACTCCTGGGGAGGGTAACAATGGGCTTGAATTTCCTCCATTTGTACACAATCTATTTGAAGCCTATCATAGTCATTGAAGCTGGTTTCAAAGTGTTGGATCTTTGAAAACAAGGTGTATGTGTATGCTGAAAGGAATAAAATACTCATAAATTACAGTTAAACTACTTTCCTGCTGGCTCGCCACAATTTGTTTAAAGCTTTCGTTATTCTTCCCAGAAGTACATCTGTTATAAAGAAAACAATGAATGAATACAACAGCAGTTGTAAATATAGTCCACCCACCTCAATTATGTTTTATTGAGCAGCCACCAGCACATATCTGCATGAAGGTCATAGTCTAATGTGTTAAAGCACTCTTTGAGAACACTCGTTTCCTGTGTAAAGTAATTCAATTGTAATCCCATGAGCAGACATGATGCTAGCTGCTTCAGTAAGGTGTGCCATTTATTTTCTTGTAGGTATAGAATTTAGATATAGAACAGCAAATAGCACAGAGAGCCTTTAGCTTTGTCATTGCTACAGCTGGGGCCTATGAAAGCTTCTTTTTCACTGTCATTCTGACATTCATCTATTCCTTCATGACAGTTAACCTTTCTTGTGTGTGTTGGATTTCTTTCCCTGAGGCAACCCAAAGGACACTTCATTTTGGATGAGGACAGCAGCTGTGCCAGTAATTTCTTTTTTGTCTTGTAGACTCTTTCTAAAAATGTGTTCCCTTGCTTCTGCTAGATTTAATGCTTCTGTGAACGTTGGACGCAAAATTGTTTGTGGATTGGGTGTTACTTCATGTGAAAAAGATGGGTTTTGTACCATGTACTGTACAAGTATATTGAACAGCCTTTTTATTTTTATCTCACTATAGTTTTTAACAACTATAATGTTTGCCTCAAAATGGATTGCTCTTCCATTTAAAAGATGGTGATTTTGGAATCAGACACAATGGTAGCTATCTTTTGCAGAATGTGGGGAAATTCAGGCCACTTAGGACACCTATTCAAATTCAAACAGTTGCTTCAAAGGCAGGTTAATCACCGATGGTCAAAGGAACTTATAAAAGGTATTATATACTGTATAATTTATATTTCAAAATCTCCATTTGTCCTATATTTAGTATACTTTCTGATTTATAAACCATTGACTAATGGTTATTGACAAAATAACATACTATTTCTAGTATGGTATAATTCTGTAGTATAATTCAGTTAAAGAAGCTTGAACTATAGTTACATTGTAGGTTTGGATGTTCCTGGTAGTTTAGTTATTTGAGCTTACTAGGGTAACTGAATGTTTGGACGTGATGGAAAATAACTTGCCCTGTAATAGACTGATAGCCTGAGAGCATTGCCTGCTCACTCTAGGTTTTTCCAGGATAGGTACCAGACCCACTATGACCCTGACCAGAATGAAAGAATGAATGAGAACTAAGCAAATTAATAAATGGAAAACAGCCATGAAGATACTACATGCCAGTTTACCGAATGGGTCACTGATGAACAAATTTGTGTTTAATATATTTGTAGTAACTGTATCTAAACCAGTGTTTCTGGAAATCATTCATTCATTAACTTTCTTATTCCCCTAATCCTTGTTCAGGGTCATGGGAAAGCCGGTGACCAGAGACACTGCGTCACCCTATGGGTTACTTGAAATTATCACGAACCATTCATAATAAATCATAGGATTTGGTATTGCTCATAATCATATTTTTTTCTGATTTTATTCTATCAAAGCAGCACAAACTGTACAGCTACAAAGATATAAAGATGAAGGATAAGAATGGGGGAGTTGCAATGTGCCAATGCAAACTGTTCATGATGTGGGCTTAAGGAGGAGTTCATCAGTACCACAAAAAAGAAACCCTCAGCTCCGCAACACAATGTGCAGACAATTAATGGTGATGCCACTGACCTTGTATATAGAAAACTGAGGTAACTGCGGTGAAACTGCAGGCACTCAGCAAAAAGGGAGTGTAGGGAGGGGATAAATAACTCAAGAACAAAATTCTGTTTTCAGATAGAAAACTGAAGCACTGCATGGTAGAAATGACAAAAGAAACTTATTCAAAGCATAAAAAGTGACACTTAAGAAATGTCTAAAAATGTGATGTATAGCTTTTGTAGTGCAAACACAACACAGCCAGTAAGATCTTGTATTTAACATTATTTTTTGTGATGGTGACAACAGCAGCCCCAATGGTCATGGTAAACTGTTTCATAGAATCCCAACATACATACATATTGCTAAGGTCATACAGAAATATATATACAGTGGTACCTTGCACTCAAACTTCTGTGCTTGGCCAATATTTTTGAGGAAATTCTATTTTTTACATATGCCGTACTATAAAATATTATGAATAATATAAGGTAGTTCGCTATTGGTGGATGCAAGAAACAATTAAATACATTTACATTATTTCTTATAAGTACCTGGCTCTTGAACTGATCAGCACTCCACCACAGTATATATTTCATCATAGGTACACTTCAACTATGAGAGACAAAATGAGAAAAAAAAAATCCAGGAAATCACATTGTAGGATTTTTAAAGAATTTAATTGTAAATTATGGTGGAAAATAAGTATTTGGTCAATAACAAAAGTTCAACTCAATACTTTGTAACATAACGTTTGATCAACAAAGGTTTCCTGTAAGTCTTCACCAGGTTGGCACACACTGTAGCTGGTATTTTGGCCCATTCCTCCATACAGATCTCCTCTAGAGCAGTGATGTTTTGGGCTGTCGCTGGGCAACACAGACTTTCAACTCCCTCCACAAATTTTCTATGGGGTTGAGGTCTGGAAACTGGCTAGGACACTCCAGGACCTTGAAATGCTTTTGACGGAGCCAGTTCTTTGTTCCCCGAGCGGTGTGTTTGGGATCATTGTCATGCTGGAAGACCCAGCCACGTTCCATCTTCAATGCTCTCACTGATGGAAGGAGGTTTTGGCTTAAAATCTCACGATATATGGCCCCGTTCATTCTTCCCTTAACACGGATCAGTTGTTCTGTCCCCTTTGCAGAAAAACAGCCACAAAGCATGATGTTTCCACCCCCATGCTTCACAGCATTCTTCTTCCTCCAAACACGACAAGTTGAGTTTTTACCAAAAAGTTCTATTTTGGTTTCATCTGACCACATGATATTCTCCCAATCCTCTTCTGGATCATCCATATGCTCTCTGGCAAACTTCAGACGGGTCTGGACATGTACTGGCTTAAGCAGGGGGGCACGCTTTTGTTTGTAGCCTTTGTTACTTTGGTCCCAGCTCTCTGCAGGTCATTCATCAGGTCCCTCCGTGTAGTTCTGGGAGTTTTGCTCACCGTCCTCATGATCATTTTGACCCACGGGATGAGATCTTGCGTGGAGCCCCAGATCGAGGGAGATTGTCAATGGTCTTGTAGGTCTTCCATTTTCTTACAGTTGCTCCCACAGTTGATTTATTCACACCAACCTGCTTGCCTATTGTATATTCACTCTTTCCAGCCTGGTGCAGGTCTACAATTTCTTCCTGGTGTCTTTCAGCAGCTCTTTGGTCTTGGCCATGGTTGAGTTTGGAGTCTGACTCTTTGTGGCTGTGGACATTTGTCTTTTACACAGGTAACGAGGTCAAACAGGTGCCATTAATACAGGTACCCAGTGGAGGACAGAAGAGCTTCCTAAAGCCAGAAATCTTGCTTGTTTGTGGGTGATCAAATACTTATTTTCCACCATGATTTACAATTAAATTCTTTAAAAATCCTACAATGTGATTTCCTGGATTATTATTTTTTCGCTCATAATTGAAATGTACATATGATGAAAATTACAGACCTCTCTCGTCTTTCTAACTTGCACAATCAGTGGCTGACTAAATACTTTTTTGACCCACTGTGTGTGTGTGTATATATACACACACACGTGGACAAAATTGTTGGTACCTCCCTGGATGTGGATGCAGGAGGAAAGTTGATGACAAATCAAAGACACGGATAATACGAATGGTAACAAAAGAGCCAAGAAAAACTTCTAAAGAGATTAAAGGTGAACTTCAAGCTCAAGGAACATCAGTGTCTGATCGCACCATTCGTCGATGTTTGAGTCAAAGTGGACTTAATGGGAGACGACCAAGGAGGACACCCTTGTTGAAAACAAAACAAAAAAGCCAGAATGGAATTTGCCAAACTGCATGTTGACAATCCACAAAGCTTCTGGGAGAATGTCCTGTGGACAGATGAGACAAAAATGGAACTTTTTGGCAAGGCACATCAGCTCTATGTTCACAGACGGAAAAAATAAAGCATATCAGGAAAAGAACACTGTCCCTACTGTGAAACATGGAGGAGGCTCTGTTATGTTCTGGGGCTGCTTTGCTGCATCTGGCACAGGGTGTCTTGAATATGTGCAGGGTACAATGAAGTCTCAAGACTATCAAGGAATTTTAGAGAGAAATGTGCTGCCCAGTGTCAGAAAGCTTGGTCTCAGTCACAGGTCATGGGTCTTGCAACAGGATAATGACCCAAAACACACATCTATAAACACCCAAGCATGGCTAAGAAGAAAACACTGGACTATTCTGAAGTGGCCTTCTATGAGCCCTGACCTAAATCCTATTGAGCATCTTTGGAAGGAGCTGAAACATGCCGTCTGTAAAAAGGCATCCTTCAAACCTGACCATACTGGAGCTGTTTGCTCATGAGGAGTGGACCAAAGTACCTGCTGAGAGGTGCAGAAGTCTCATTGACAGATACAGGAGTCGTTTGATTGCAGTGATTGCCTCAAAAGATTGTGCAACAAAATATTAAGTTAAGGGTACCATAATTTCTGTCCAGGCCTGTTTCATGAGTTTATTTTTTTAAATAATTTTGTTGAAGCATGGTTGAAAAGCAACGTCTGACTTTCATTTGTTCCTTTTCATAGACTTTGTATTTATTATTACTTTTGTCAGATTAGTTATTTCTGTTACCATTGTGGGTTTTTCTTTCATTAACTGAGGGGTACCAACAATTTTGTCCACGTGTGTGTGTGTGTGTGTGTGTGTGTATGTATGTATATGTACTCTCACTTTTCCTCTTCCACCTGTACACCTCAGACTTCAGGTACAACTCTGAATTTGAGTCTTGTCATCTACAGACATTTTCAGACGACTCTGCAGTTGTGGAGTGTGTCAGTGATGGACTGGAGACAGTAAAGGGAACTGGTAGATTTTGTGACATGGTTTGGAAATCACCTCCTTTTGAATGTGACCAAGGAGAAGGAACTGGTTGTGGATTTTAGGACAAGGACTGAGCCGGACACTATTTCCATCCTGGGAAAGGAGGTGGAGGTGGTGGAGAACTACAGATACTTGGTTGTTCATCTTGAAAACAGACTGGATTGGATTTGTAATACTGAGACTGTGCACAGAAAGGGACAGAGCAGACTCTACTTTGTTTTTTCTACTATTGTACACATTGCATGAATGCCTAAATTTATTTGCACAATGTCTGTTGGTTCTAAATTTTTTTAGTTTTCTTTTATTGTTCTTATTTATATATTCTGTCTTCTTGCCTTTACATTCTTTCTTCTTAATGTTAGCAAAGTAGCAGTTTGCGTATGTTTTGTATAAGTATGGTATTTGTATTCTTTTTAATTTGATCTACCTCATTGTGCTTTGTAAGAATGTGAGTCTTGTCACTTATATACATTACTTCTGTAACAAGGAAATTTCCCTTTGCGACTGAATAGAGTACTCTGTCTATCTATATATCTATGTATACATACATTGCTCTCACAGTTGATTTATTCACACCAACCTGCTTGCCTATTGTAGATTCACTCTTTCCAGCCTGGTGCAGGTCCAAATTTCCGACAGATCTTTGGTCTTGGCCATGGTTGAGTTTGGAGTCTGACTGTTTGAGGCTGTGGACAGGTGTCTTTTATACAGGTAATGAGGTCAAAAAGGTGCCATTAATACAGGTAACGAGTGGAGGACAGAAGAGCTTCTTAAAGAAGAAGTTACAGGTCTGTGAGAGCCAGAAATCTTGCTTTTTTGGGGTGACCAAATACTTATTTTCCACCGTGATTTACAATTAAATTATTTAAAAATCCTACAATGTGATTGTCTGGATTTTTTTTCATTTTGTCTCTTATAGTTGAAGTGTACCTATGATGAAACTGACAGACCTCTCTCATCTTTCTAAGTAGGAGAACTTGCACAATCAGTGGCTGACTAAATACTTTTTTGCCCCACTGTAGATAGACTATATTGCCTTCACACGCATATGAACTTGAGTGACATCCCATTCTTAAACCATAGGGTTTAATTTGATGTTGGCTCACCCTTTTAACCCAGCTGTATAAGCTTCAACTCTTCTGGGAAGGCTTTCCACAAGCTTTAGGAGTGTGTTCATTTGAATCTTTGACCATTCTTCCAGAAGCGCATTTGTGGGATCAGACACTGATGTTGGACGAGAAGGCCTGGCTCGCAGTCTCTGCTCTAATTCATCCCAAAGGTGTGGTCATCCCAAAGAAGGTCAGGACTCTGTGCAGGCCAGTCTACACCAAACAGTCATGTTGGAACAGGCAAAGAGTGCAGAGTTTGCTGTGGTCAGGTGCTGGTAAGTTCAAACAAACTTGAAGCATTTTCCCTAAAGCACCAAAGTGAGTTGTACTGCCATGCTCACCACTGTCCAGCCATAATGTTGAGCCACCAGTTTTAGCTGAGCCTCATAGTCCTCCCATGGGCTGCCTCTGTAATACTGTGTACAAGTCCAGGTTCACAGCCAGATGCTGCTGGATCATCACTGTGCTGGCTTGCCATCAAGTCATCACTGCAAACTGTCATCATCACCATGGAGTCAAGTGGGTCTACTGGCCAGTTGCTGCTGTGCACTGCTGTCAAGTCACTGTCATGCACCATCATCATCTCATGCTGGTTGTGCCATGTCATGCCTGTTCATGACAGGGTTGGCTAGCTAAATCCAGAAGAGCCGCGATACCTGGCTCATTGTGAACACTGTGGTGTCCCTCATCTTTTGCTATTACCAGATTGGCGATCGATCGCACTCTGACACAAACGTAGCATTGATGAAGCCAGTGGACTACAGGAATCTGGCTCGTTGTGAAGTTTTATTGAACTACTTGTCTGTATTTACTAAGCAGATCTTAAAAGAACTAGCAGCGGGTGCTAGGTTTGGTTAAGGCAGGAGGGATAGTGGAGCTGAGCTAAACTGACTAGCTTTTTTCTTAGTAGGTCATGGTGAGCAGCAAGCAGAACCCACATAAAAATACACATTATAAACATGTGTAAACTTAACAAAAACCATTCTGATGAAGTGAAACACACATAACTATTTACATACTTACAAACAATATACTAGCTCTTCTTAAATAAAATAAATAAATAAAGCCAGATTGCTGGGAGTCTCTGAGGACTCCATGCCCACACTAACACTGACTGTAGAGGCTGCTGCCACAAAATGCAATAACAGCTTTATCTATTGCAAAATGCAACAACAAGTCATCAAACGAGAGTGGAAACTGTTGCTGCAAAACCTCATTGTATGAGAATGTGGTGTTGAGGTGCCTACATACTTTTGGCCATGAAATGTATCTGTTCATTAAACATTCTCTTCTTAAAAGTGAAAACACAGCCGTGAACTGCAAGTGTTACTATTGAAGATGATCAGCAAGTTAACAAAATAACTTTGGTTCCTTTCAGCTCTCCTCCCAACTCTCATGAGATATGTATGAAAAGCTGCAGCGACACTGGGAGCAACTCTGCAGCTGAGTGCCTTGCTGGCTGCTGACTAAAGGCACATTTGGCTTGCATATGTTTTCCAAAAGGTGATAATAGCACCAGAAGGAACACGACTACAAACCACAATAACATACCACTAAAGAATACTCTTACAGGATTTTCACCCTATGGTTGTCATAATCGTGAAGAAGTGAACATCCCCTTTAAGTTTAATTGTGTATAAATGCCTGGATCATCAAGGAACAGGAACCTTTAAACCTTACCCTTGTAATCTGTTTTCCCAAACTGAACCAAGCTGCAACTGACTTGCTTCTAATCACAGAGCTATTCCCTTTACTTCCTTGGTAAACACAGGCTACTTAGCTATGAATGAGAAACCTATCCTACCCACTATAAGAAGTGTTTCACTTATAAATCAAACCACCAAGCACAGAGTTCATTACTAAGAAACTTAAATGCTGCATATTTCCGCTTTGACATAACAGCTAAGGGTTTTCTTGGCTAAAATGATTTAGATAGAAGGAAATGTTTAACTGTCATTCTTTTAATTACTCTATGTTAGAAATTATTCAAATGCACATAGATATACTGTACCTTGTTTGTTTGCTTTTTAGGAGACTCAAGAAGTACGAGTTTGCCTTTTTGAGTTTACAGGCTTGAATTTTGCGTAGCGCGATGGGAAAGCATATTTTGCCCCCAAACACAGTGAGCAAAACAGAGAGACATTTTTGGGTCTTCAATTATCCAAATCTACAATAAGACACTGAAATATAAATATATTCTGGAAGGTCTGCCAGAAGAAATTTTCTTTCAACACTCAAAACATGGAAACACCTGGAGTTTTGTAGATGCTACTGTAACTTAGAGTGGAACCAGTTTCTGCCTGGTTGAGATACTGCTTTTTGTCAACAAACACTCAAGGTGGGTTTAAGATAAAAAAGAACGATTAAACTGAAAAGAATATCATGCAACTGTTAAGTACAAAGTTGTGTGGTTGTCTTCCCAGAAAGGCCTTGTGGTTGATCTTCCAGCATTGATTCAAAAGTGCATCAAAATCCACACAAAAATTTTCCAGTGACCACAGAACCAACTTTTGACGCGGCTAGCCCAGTGCCCTAAACTATGCCTCTTTGAAAATATTGGTAAAGTCTACATGACTATACTGGAGGATCTGGAGATATTCTGAATTGAGGAGTGTTCCTTGCTCAGTGGTTCTCATCAATAATTCGAGGAGAGGATTCAATTTGGCTAAGCTGGTAATGTCGTGATTTTAAAAAAATCATGTTTTTGGTGATTATAAACAGGTGATTATAATCATGATTTGGTACAAAAGCAGTATCCACAAAAGGCTGAGTCTTTGAGGAGCAAAGATGGGCAGAGGATCCGCAGTTTGTCAACAAATTTGTAAGAAAAGTATTGAAATGTTCCTCATAGAAAGACTGGAAGGGATTTGCAATATTTTTTCATTGTGTCAAGGAAGTGGCAAGGAAAATCCCCAAGCGTTATGAGGAAGAAACCTTGGGAGGACCAAAACAGTGCATTCCAGCATAAGAACCTTATCCCATCTGTGAAACATGGTGGTGGTAGCATCATGGTTTGAGCCTGTTTTGCTGCATCTGGGAAGGATGGCTTGACATCATTGATGGAACAATGAATCCTGAATTATACCAACAAATTCCAGAGGCAAATGTCAGTACTGCTATGCATGAGCTGAATTTCCAGAGGATGTGGGGCATGCAACTAGACAACAACCCTAAGCACAAGTTATGTCAAAGAATGGTCAAAGAAGAATAAAGTTGGAATTATTGCAACTTTATTAAAATTAAAATTACGTTGCAGTTATTGCTGCACAAGGGGGTCATACCAGACACTAAAAGCAAAAGTTCACTCACAGATTTTGGATCATTTTCTGTAATAAATAAATGTTCAAGTATAATTTTTTTCTCGTTTTAGATAGATGAGATAACACATACTTGGTAAATTCTCTATGTACGTTTAAGGGTTGTGTGAAAATCTGATGATGTTTTAGGCCAGATTTATGCAGAAATATAGACAATTCTAAAAGATTTACAAACTTTCAAGCAACTCTGTATGCTTTCTGTACAGACATTTTATCAAGTGCTTGGATTAATACAACAGTATTGTAGCATCGGCAGGGCCAAAGAAGCAGCATTCGAGGCAGGCTCATAATAAAGATCTTTATTGACAGCCAGATTCACAGACAAACTTGCAGCCCTGACAAGAATTATTTACTGGTTAGCTTGACAGGTAGGTCAACGAGACAGGCCAAACCCAGCTCAACCCACCCTCAGACAGTGTCTGCCAGTTTATGGTAGGTACACAGCAATAGTTCCATAAAACACATACAAACACGCGCCATGAGCTTTATTTAGTTAAAAAGGACAAACCCACATAAAACAGAGCGCACAGACACACATAAACCCCAAAATAAAGATACTACCCACAGGGGGAGTCAATGGCTCTACATAGCACTCCCCTCAGCGGCACCCAGGGCCTAACACCCAGGTCCCCCCAAAAACAAAAAATAAAACTAAAAAACAACTCCCACACATGCCATGTACTTAGTGTGTGAGTCAGCAATGAAAGTCGGTCAAGTAACTCCCTCCTCAGATGTCCAGTGCCTCCTCACTTGCCATGCTTTGGGTGAAGCGCCAACCTCAGGGGAACTATATGATCATGGTGTACGACCACCATCTTACGTCGTACGGACCCTATACACAACATCAGACAGACGTTGGGAGATGACACATGGACTTTCCTAGTCTGTCACTTGGGGCACCGGCTTTTCCGCAGATGTGGATTGTAGTACCACATACACGTCCCAACTTCGCACCATGCTGACGTTCCCTGACTGTCCCATACACCAACGTATTGACAGCTTCCTCTGCCAGTGGGTGCACAGCTCCTGTCTGAACATATGTTGGGCCGGCATAAATCCAATTGTCTCCTGGACGGGACACCAAAGCCAGCAGCAGCAAAGGCAGGTGCTTAACATAGTCCCACTGGTGCTGGCTTGTCACGATGGCAAGCTGGGTTAAGAGAGTTTGGTTGAACCTCTCAAACAGGCCAGCACTCAGCAGATGGAGCGGCGTGGTTTGCGTCTTGTGAATCCAGAACCACTCACACATTTTTACTATGACCTGGGACTCAAAGTTTCGCCCCGGTTGCTGTGGAGTTAGTCCAGCGCCCCAAACCGCCAGAAGAAACTTTCCACCAGACAGTCAGCCATCATTCAGCATTCTGATTGGGAACTGAGTGCAACTCGGGCCGTTTGATGGAATAATCCATGGCGACGATAAAGTAGCGCTTATCACGATCAGTCTCGGGGACGGACCCAAATACATCCATGGCTACCCATTCCATGGGCAAGACAGACTGCGTGGTCAACATGCGCACTGTGCATGCATCGCAGCAGTGCACAAATAGCTCCACATCATTGCAGCAGCAGGCCCAGTAGAATCGGAGTGTTCTGGTGACACCAAAGTGCCCCACCCTTGCTGGACCATGCACAGTATGAAGCATGTCTTCCTGAAGCACGTCAACACGACTGGCTGTAAGATGGAAAGGCTAGCTGTCCATGAAAGCAGACAGTAGAACACCATTGAGTTCTCTCTAAACCCAAAGTCTGCGTTGAGCGCTGCTGTGCCCCAGCATATACTCAGCAGAGGGTTCAGCTGCTGTGCATTGTCGTTTAACTCCGGCCCATCGTCTTTATACTCTCGCCAAAGATGACCAAGCTTCTTGCACTTCCAACAGCTCGTCATGGGCCAGACAACCAATAACATCCTCATCAGTAGCATAACTGAAGAAAACTTTACTCTACAATACAGAAACTGGAACCAAGATGCACTTTGCTTGGTTGGCTTCCGTCACTGCCGCTTCCAAGGTCCCTGGTGCTGCTAGCTGCATATGCCACTGCAGAACTTCCAGAGTTAGCATGGTGCCACTCTCCAGCTGACGTTATCTCCGCACCAGCCACATGTGCCCAGACCCACCATGCCCACTGCATCCGGGAGATCCAGACAGGCGTAACGCTCGGCACCCAGGTCCCAGAGGAGGGCTCTGGTCACCTTAAGTTTCTCCCAGATCTGCCACTCCATTCTCTTTATCAGCTTCTCCATCTGCCAAACCTCCAGGGGACACTCAGCATCCCATTTCTGACACCCATGTAGCATCGGCGAGGCCAAAGAAGCAGCAGCAATAGAGGCAGGAATGTGCAGCAATCTTTATTGACAGCCAGAGTCACAGACAAATTAGCAGCCTGACAAGAACTATTTACCAGTTAGTGTGACAGGTAGGTCAATGAGACTGGCCAAACCCAGCTCAACCCACCCCAGACACAGTCTGTCAGTTCATAGTAGGTATACAGCGATAGGTACACAAATACATAAAACATATACAAACATGCACCATGAGCTATATTTAAATAAACAAGACAAACCCACATAAAACAGAGCACACAGACACACATAAACCCAAAAATAAAGAGACTATCGAGGAACACCCATGAAGCTAACTGCACTCGGGGCCTATAACCAGTTATTCTTTGGTTTTCACGGTTCTCCTTTGTTTTAAGATGGCGAACCATAACAGAATGGCGCAACCAGTATTAGGACCCAGTGTTAGCTCCTGGACCTCCAGTTTGGAGGTATCCAGTCTCCGTAATTGGCGGTTATCTCTACCCGGATCCTGGTTGGCTTTGGGGGCCCGGCTAGTCTCTATGACCCCATAGAGCAGCCTAGTCCCTGCCGTAGGTGTTGGTGCCCTCCCCGGTCTAAGCCCGGGCAGCTGCAGAGAAACCAGTATCCTTGCTATATTTGTCAGCCTAGAACTTTAGTCACATGCAGCATACTATATTTCAAATGGACCGTTGGTATAGTTATACTAAAAGCAAATGTGTTTCAAGTGGAAATAACAAAGTAAAGAAGAGGGAAGTTCTGAACATGCATCAGCATGTACATGCTGGATTCACTAGCAAAGACTGAAACAGTAAACAATGTGTTAGTGATGGAGTAGTCTGTTTTGAAACTCATTAGCTGTATGACCTAATTCCCAATATCCCCGTTATGTGCCCATGTTTCAGATTTTATGATTTGCACTTAATATAAACAAAATAAAGTCTATGTTGCAATAAAAAAAACTATATAATCAGTTTTGATTTGGTCATAGATGTTTGATTACAAATTAGAAACTGAGTCAGAAGTATCTTAAAGGATAGAGCAAACAATCACACTAGTGTGCTGAACAACACATAAATCTCTACATCATTAACCTCATATGAAATATCCGAACATGTGGCTAATCATGAATTCAATACCTTATATAGGCAGCATTAGAAACAGCTAAGAAACCACCTAATTAGCTTTTGCCCTATTTAGTGAAAGGTAGAAAGCTCTGGAGTTTGCAGTTACCACATAATCTTGTAACTACAACTGAAATACCAGACATGATTTGCTTATAACAGAATAATCTAAATTAGTTACTTCTGTGAAAAATTTTAACTCCATACCTCTTTAGAATCAGCCAGCGGCATGGTTTGAACTATTTAGCTATAATCAAATGTCTTATCTGTCATTGAGAAATATGCTCATTGTTACAGCCATACCTATCTGGGCAGAACTAGTTACTGACAGAACAAAACATTCTGCATGCACTGTCATGTACATGTCATTAACTTGTCTGAGAATTTCTACAGAAATTCTGAGAATTCATTCTCCAGTTATTCTGAAACCCCCGATGTCAAGTTATGTCTGAACATTCCACATACACTGGTGCTTGAAACTTTGTGAACCCTTTATCTCTGCATAAATGTGACCTAAAACATAATCAGATTTTCACACAAGTCCTAAAAGTAGATAAAGAGAACACAGCCAAAAAAATTAGACAAAAATATGAGACTTGGTCATTTATTTATTGAGGAGAAGGATCCAATATTACATATTAGTGAGTGGCAAAAGTATGTGAACCTCTAGGTTCATTAGTTAATTTTAAGGTGAAATTAGACTCAATTAGTGTTTTCAATCAATGGGATGACAATCACTTGTGAGTGGGCCCCCTGTTTTATTTAAAGATTAGGGATCTATCAAAGTCTGCTCTTCACAGCATGTATGTGGAAGTGTATCATGGCACGAACAAAGGAGATATCTGAGGACCTCAGAAAAAGAGCTGTTGATGCTCATCAGCCTGAAAAAGGTTACAAGGTATCTCTAAAGAGTTTGGACTCCACCAATCCACAGTCAGACAGATTGTGTACAAATGGAGGAAATTCAAGACCATTGTTACCCTCCCCAGGAGTGGTCGACCAACAGAGATCACTCCAAGAGCAAGGCGTGTGATAGTTGGTGAGATCACAAAGGACCCCAGGGTAACTTCTAAGCATCTGAAGGCCTCTCTCACATTGGCTTATCTTAATGTCCATGAGTCCACCATCAGAAGAACACTGAACAACAATGGTGTGCATGGCAGGGTTGCAAAGAGAAAGCCACTGCTCTCCAAAAAGAACATTGCTGCTCGTCTGCAGTTTGCAAAAGATCACGTGGACAAGCCAGAAGACTATTGGAAGAATGTTTTGTGGACAGATGAGACCAAAATAGAACTTTTTGGTTTAAAAGAAAAGCATTATGTTTGGAGAAAGGAAAACACTGCATTCCAGCATAAGAACCTTATCCCATCTGTGAAACATGGTGGTGGCAGTATCATGGTTTGGGCCTGTTTTGCTGCATCTGGGCAGGACGGCCTACCAACATTGATGGAACAATGAATTCTGAATGATATCAGAGAATTCTAAAGGAAAATATTAGGACATCTGTCCATGAACTGAATCTCAAGAGAAGGTGGGTCATGCAGCAAGACAACGACCCTAAGCACACAAGTCGTTCTACCAAAGAATGGTTAAAGAAGAATAAAGTTAATGTTTTGGAATGGCCAAGTCAAAGTCCTGACCTTAGTCCAACTGAAATATTGGATTAACTCCAAGACTTATTAGTTTAGATAAATTAGTTTCATTCTTATATTTATTGTTATATAAGCCGCCCAAGAAGGTTGGGTGCCTTTTTGAGTTTTGGTCCTCCCAAGGTTTCTTCCTCATAACACTTAGGGATTTTCCTTGCCACTGTCGCCCTAGGCTTGCTCAATTTGGGATTGGACGTAGATATTAGGAGATAATCTAAAATTGTAAAGTTGCTTTGAGACAATGCTCCATTGTAAAAAGTGCCATATGAATAAATCTGACTTGACTTGTTGTGGAAGGACCTGAAGCGAGCAGCTAATGTGAGGAAACCCACCAACATCCCAGAGCTGAAGCTGTTCTGTATGGAGGAATGGGCTAAAATTCCTCCAAGCCGGTGTGCAGGACTGATCAACAGCTACAGGAAACGTTTAGTTGCAGTTATTGCTGCACAGGGGGGTCACACCAGATACTGAAAGCAAAGGGTCACATACTTTTGCCACTCACTAATATGTAATATTGGATCATTTTCCTCAATAAATAAATGATCTACTATAATATTTGTGTCTCATTTGTTTAACTGGGTTCTCTTTATCTACTTTTAGGAATTGTGTGAAAATCTGATGATGTTTTAGGTCATATTTATGCAGAGATATAGAAAATTCTAAAGGGTTCACAAACTTTCAAGCACCAGTGTATCCCATATATGTATTTTCCTCAGCTTGGTTAAATCTTTTACTCGGTGGTAAGGATGGAACATGTTGGAAGGGAGAGCATGGCAGTAGCACACTGACTAACTTCTCACTCTGAAAGTGTCCTAATTCACTTGACTAATGCTCTCATTATGTTTCCATAAAAGTGTCACACATGTGACCACAAAATACCAACTAAAGCACAATACATAATCATACAAGTTCAGACTTTCCTGTAATTGGTGCTTAAAATGTCTTCACCGCGTTTTATGTCATATTCTTGTAAGATACTAGGAATCCTAAAAAGCCCGTAGGCCTGCACATAACAAGGATGTGTTGCCAGGATCTCTTTGCAACAAAGCCTTCCAAGACCTCTATTACTAAGTAGAAGAATTAAATTCTGTCTAGTCAGCACTGTGCTCCGTACTTCTGAGATAATTTCCGCACACTCACCCACCAACTCACTCCTTCTGGGGCCAGCAAGTCTGGGAAGTGTTAATATCGTCAGCTATGTCCAGGTCACAGCCAAAGTGAAGCAGTGCCACCATACCAGTACTAGCTTCCATCACCTTAAATGCCATAGAGATATATTGTGTTGCCCTACAATATGTACGTGTACAATGTGCATTTATTATAGATGGCTGATTGAATGAAATATGCATGCTTCTCAGTTTTGTGGAAGTCATTAAAGCTGAATTGTAATTTTATACTGACAGGCTTGGCTCTCAATTATATTTAGAACGTGTTTACTATAACATTACTACTTTAATGTCTAAAATATTACAATGATAAACATCTATGAACAAATGCTTTTCAAAGTCTTTTTTGTATCTATATCTGTTTTGGTTGTGGGTATATGAATTTATTATTATGGCTCACTCCTGTAAGGACTGTAAGGAATGACAATGTATATTTTTTACTCTATTTGCTTGGGTTCAAAGGGTGGAAAATAAACATTAACAGAAGAGTTCATAAGATAACAGTGCCAACAATACTGTTTTCCCGCTCCCCTTTCAATGTCTCACTGCCAACCAAAACAATAAAAGCACCTTTGCAAGTAAAGTATGCGCCTAGAAACTTTTGCAAATGGACGAATGCTGCCCTCTGTTGACTCATTTAGTGCAACCTTTTTTGTAGATGTGTAGAGGGGAATTTCCATACCACTTACTCAAAATGTCAGTGGAAACTCTGCCTGCCTTTTATACATGCAACAGACAAACAGTTATTTTTGTTTTTACCACAGCTTTACAAGTTAATTTGATAGAATATAGAAAGTCCTAAATATTGGATCCATTCCTCCTTCCAAACATGGCAGCTTGGCTCTCCAAGTCTGATGTGTGTGGCCCTTATAAAAGTCTGGTGCTCTGGAAAACCAACAATGTTTAAATTAAAAACAAGTTTATTAGCTTTATCACTTGGTGCTTGAAAAAAAAATAAAATTAAAGTTGTTACGTGTCCCTCTTGTGTCTGTAATTCAGACGGAGTGTAGACTGTTAATGAGTAAAACAGCTCATTGGAGTTTTCTAACTGGGACCATCTGGAGCAGCTCCCCACATCCCAAACAAAAAACGGGAGTGGGAAATTTCAAAGGTTTTGTCTGTGGTATTCCATTGTGTCTATCAAACCATGCACAGGTTGGCCATTTCACAACTGCTTATCTACCTTTTGGAGTCTGTAATTGTCCAGGGCAGTGTAAGTTATATATGAAGAGGAAGGAGAACCACTGGTACCTCCTACACATAACAAACTGACTAATCTGGTAACCCCATAAAAAGAGCAGTCTGCAAGTACAGTAAAATAAGTAGTCTTTAAATTGGTACATGTTAAAACATTACTGTTAACCTTGGTGATGTCAGTGGGGCATATTAAAGCAAAAACATCCAAAGTTAAACAAATCCTTTCTTCACACCTTAATTCTCATATTTTCACGGCACTATATAATAATCTTAAATAGGTGACAAATGCTACTGTATATGGAAAGATGTTTAGTCTAGAATGCCTTCATAACTCAGTTAAATGTTACAAGATTGCTATGCAATTTGTTCTAGCTGCCACACTGACATATTCATAATCCAGCCATTCCTACACTTAACAGTTGGTTAAAGGTGTTCTTTACCTTAAATTATTCTCCTTTTATTCCCAAACATTCCTTTGGTGACTAGCTACAAAGTTACATTTTTGTAATTTTGGACCATGACATTTTACTGCAGAATGCCTATAGCATATCTAATTGTTGAGCTATGTGCTTTCAAAGTTAAGTTTTGTGATAAGATTGCAGGTAAGTTTTTTTCTTTTTCTTTTAATGACTTTTGCATGCAGATTAGCCAACACTGCATAGTGAACCAGTACACCACTGCTAAGAGTTTTGTTAGTTTTCCAGATCTTGTCTAGACTTGAACAGATCCACTTACCAGTCATTTGTTAACTGAAATTTGTAGAATGGTAATTGCAAGCGGGGTCACAAAGGAGCCCAGGGTAAGCAACTGAAGGCCTCTCTCACATTGGCTAATGATAATGTTCATGAGTCCACCATCAGAAGAACACTGAACAACAATGGTGTGCATGGCAGGGTTACAAGGAGAAAGCCACTGCTCTCCAAAAAGAACATTGCTGCTCGTCTGCAGTTTGCAAAAGATCACATGGACGAGCCAGAAGGCTATTGGAAGAATGTTTTGTGGATGGATGATACCAAAATAGACCTTTTTGGTTTAAAAGAAAAGCGTTATGTCTGGAGAAAGGAAAACACTGCATTCCAGCATAAGAACCTTATCCCATCTGTGAAACATGGAGGTGGTAGTATCATGGTTTGGGCCTGTTTTGCTGCATCTGGGCAGGACGGCTTGCCATCATTGATGGAACAATGAATTCTGAATGATATCAGAGAATTCTAAAGGAAAATGTCAGGACATCTGTCCATGAACTGAATCTCAAGAGAAGGTGAGTCATGCAGCAAGACAACGACCCTAAGCACACAAGCCGTTCTACCAAAGAATGGTTAAAGTTCGTGCTTTGGAATGGCCAAGTCAAAGTCCTGACCTTAATCCAATGGAAATACTGTGGAAGGACCTGAAGTGAGCAGCTAATGTGAGGAAACCCACCAACATCCCAGAGCTGAAGCGTTCTGTATGGGGAGGAGATGGGCTAAATTCCACCAGCCCTGTGTGCCAGGACTGATCAACAAGTTACACAACAAACAGGAACGTTTAGTTTGCAGGTCTTGCTGCACAGGGGGGGTTTCGACAACACCAGATGCTGAAAGCAAAGGTCAATACCTTTCCCATTCAATAATTGAATATTTGAACCCATTTTCCTCATAATAGTGACGAAGTATACTGCTTCAATAATAAAGGGAACACTCAAATAACCATCCCAGATCTGAATGAAATGAATATTCTTCCATTGAATACGTTGTTTCTTGTACAAGGTGTGAATTTGCTGACAACAAATTACAACAAAAATCATCATGAAATCAATTTATTAACCAATGTAGGCCTGGATTTTGGAGTCACACCCACAAAATTAACATTGTAAAAACACACTACAGGCTGATCCAACTTTGATGTAACGTCCTTAAAACAAGTCAAAGGAGGCTCGTATTGGTGTGTGGCCTCCACCTGCCCTCTATGACCTCCCTACAATACCTGGGCATGCTCCCAGATGAGGTGGCGGATGTCTCCTGAGGGATCTCCTCCGACCTGGATTAAGCAAAGCATCCGCCAACTTCCCTGGACACTCTGGTCAGCAACGTGACCGTTGTGTTTGAGCGAGACTTTACATTTACACAGCATTTAGCAGACGCCCTTATCCGAGCGACTTCAATTGAACCTCTTAAAATCCAAGCATTGTGGTATAAGGTTCTGTTCTCAAACCCAACTGGCAGCTTGGCCAGAGGTGGGGATTTGAAAACCCTGGACCTTTTGGGTTCCAGAGGTTCCCAGATGTCCTCAAGGCGGATTCAGTTCTGGGAACGGCGGCCAGTCCATACTTCATGCTTTCATCTTGCGGAACGTCTGACACACGCCAGTCCCACATGAGGTCTAGCATTGTCCCTGCATTAGAGGAAACCAGGCCAACCCCCCAGCATTGTCTCACAAGGGCTGAGGATCTCCATCGCGGTACCTAATGGCAGTCAAGGCTACCTCTGGCAAGCACAGGATGGCGGTGCGGCCCTCCAAAGAAATTTCCCACCTCACACCATTAACTGACGCCACTGCAAACTGCTGAAGATGTTGCAGCACAAGATCGGCTCGCCACCACTGCATCTCCATACTTTGTCACATTTGCTCAGTGTGAACCCTGGCTTTCACTCTGTGAAGAGCACAGGGTGGCCAGTGGCGATTTGCCAATCTTCCAACCGTTTTGTGCAGACACCTTCACATTTGTGTCCATGCTGGAGGTCAGTTTGCAGGCTCTGCAGTGCTCCTCCAGTTCTCCTTGCACAAGGGTGGAGGTAAGCGTCCCCCTGCTTCTGGGTTGTTTTGCCCTTCCTACGCCCCTCCACGTCCCCTGTGTACTGCCTGGCTCCTGTAGCGCCTCCAGCCTCTGTATACTACTACACTGACAGACACAACAAACCTTCTTGCCACAGCTCGCATTGATGTGTCATCATGGATGAGCTGCACTACCTGAGCCACTTGTGTGGGTTGTAGAGTCCGTCTCATGCTACCACGAGTGTGAAAGCACCACCAACATTCCAAAGGTGACCAAAACATCAGGCAGAAAGCATAGGTACTGAGAAGTGGTCTGTGGTCCCCACCTGCAGAACCACTCCTTTATTGAGTGTGTCTTGCTAATTGCCAATAACTTCCACCTGTTGTCTATTCCATTTGCACAACAGCATGTGAAACTGATCGTCAATCAGTGTTGCTTCCTAAGTGGACAGTTTGATTTCACAGAAGTTTGATTTACTTGGAGTTATATCGTGTTGTTTAAGTGTTCCCTTTATTGTTTTGAGCAGTGTATAATATTTTTGTCTCATTTGTTTAACTGGGTTTGCTTTACCTAGTTTTAGGACTTGTGTGAAAATCTGATGATGTTTGAGGTCATATTTATGCAGAAATATAGAAAATTCTAAAGGGTGCACAAACTAGATGAATAAGTGTTGCCAGCATGTATTGGTGTTCATTATTAATTTATTATGCATTTATTTGTTAAATCGTTAAAAAAAAGATTAGTTCCAATGGTATACGTATATTTGTCAGGGAATGGCGCCATTGTCTGCTGCAGAAAGGCATATTTTATTACTTTTACTTATGTAACTGAAGTTGAGCAAACATGAGTGGGGACATGGCAATTTAGTCTACAGCTAATTATTATTTTCTATGGTATGACCAGCTTTTAGAAATAAGCTTTTAGAAATGACAGGACCTTTGTTAATAGTGAAAGCGTTGATCCTTATAGTAACTACAACTACCAGCATGCTCACTGGTAGTAAAACGGATCCGGAAACAAGAGCGTGCATGTGGATATACAAAAGAGGCGTATGTGGTAAGGGAACTTATTGTACTGCTAGACCTGTTATTAATTTGTTGTACGTAATAATTGTAAATTATATCAGTTAAATGTGTCATAAAATCACAAAATATAAAACGGTATTTGATTTCATTAAGTAATTATTTATTTTTATAAATATTACCTTTCTTAAGTTTACGTTACGATTACACGTTGTAACAGAAAACAGCATCCAAAGGAGGATGCTCATAACAGACTAAGTTCTTTGCATATGTCTCCTTAATATTTATTGCAAAATGCTGGTAGTTCAGAAATATTTGAACGTCGTCTTGGTTGCAAAGTGGGCTTTAATATGACAACCTATTTCTATTAGTCAGGGGACTGTGTAAGTCGGTCCAAAATCTTTAATTTAATGATGTGTTAATGTAAAGGTATATTTTTGAGCATGTTATAATGCCTCATTCAGCTTCAGTTCTTTACAGACTGGACGTTGGCTTCTTCTCACTGCACACAATGTTTGCAGTATAACTGGTCTGCCAAAGCATAAGAGATTCACCTCCATTAAAGAAGATGGTTAAGTTCAGTTTCTATATGCAATAGGCAACAGGCTGAGGAAGGTCAGCCCAGAATTCTCTATTCTTAAGCCAGTTGTGAGATATAAGATAAACACAGTACATCTCCAGCAGGAGCTGACCAGGGAGCAAAGTGTTTTTCTTGAAGTACTTATCCTTCTGCCCCCCAAATGTACCTTTGATGATTATAGTTTAGATTGCAGAGTTGTGTTGCATACACCAGACTCTGACTTCTGTAATTTGATTACAAGTGATATTTTGTTTTGTTTTGACTCTTGCATGCAGATCAGGTTTGTCTAAGCAACACAACCCATATCAATACACGACATATATATATAAGAAGCGTGTAATGTTAAAAATATATCTATAATAACAGCGTAATACGGTAAGTGTAAGGATTGGGGGTACGAGATAAGGGTCCGTGTACACATGATAAAGTATAAAATAGGTGGGCAACTGTAGAACACGAAGACGAGCTCGCTATATATATAACGTCTCAAGGACCCAAAGATGCTTGCAATTGGAACGAACATGTAACGTCTAGACCGTACGGATGAAAAACCGATAACAGAACACATAAACCACAATGCAAAGCAGTCAATGACAGGTGTGTTTTGAATGTTCATAAATATTCAGACTGTTATATGTGAGATGGTAGGGAGTTCTAGAGGCATGGAGAAAGCTGGGTCGCCAAAGCTACAGAGGTTAGCAGGTTAGATTAGGTTAAGAAGGAGCAAGATTGTTGCAAGCTTTGTATGTGATAGCTCAATGCAGTATTTCATAGGAAGCCAGTGGAGGTTTTGGAGGACGAATGTGATGTGTTGATGTGACTGGGTGTGAGTGAGAAGACCAGCAGGAGAATTCTGAATTGTCCAAAGTTTATGAAGTATCGAAAAGCTAATGCTTACAAGAAGAGAGCTGCAGTAATCGAAGAGGCTGGAAATGAAAGTATGGATCATAAAGTCACTGTTTCTACAGCAGATTGGGAGAGAGATGGTCGGAACCTAGCTGTATTGTGAAGGTGAAAGAAAGAGGTTTTAACCAGAGAACAGACATGATAATCTCGTTTCAGGTGGGAGGGGGATAGGGTAACATAATCAATGGTAAGAGAAAGGGAGCCGGTTTTGTTGAAAGTCGCTTTTGAACCAGTAAGAATGATTTTGGCCTTGTCATTGTTCAGCATTAGTGAATTGAATTTCATTTCCAAAAGACAGTTCTAGGTCTTCATATGTGTGCAGATGTTGTAAGATGTTTTTAGCCATGTGTAATGGTATGTGTTTGGCACTCGAAGACCAAACAACTAACAAATTGTTTAAGCTGTTGCAGAGCTGATGGTTTATTTCATCCTATTCTTCTCAGGAACATCCCATGCTGTCCCTTAGATAATATGTGCTGATGTACCCAACTCCACTGTACTCCCATGCTGGTCATGGACCTTTCTCAGAGGTATATGAGCCTGCAGAAGACTCATTCCTTTTGATTGATGCCTTGGAGAAGGATGTGGATTTGCTGCAGCAAGTCAGGTGGGTATTGATTAAGGAGAGATGGAACATAACTAAACTTCTGCAAAGCAACAGTTGATGTCCTATTTTTCAAATGCACCATCAGCAAATATTGTTTTTTTTTGCAGAATTTAAAACATTTTGTGTCAGGTTTGAAGATTTGAAATCAAATCATGAGTGTCATTCATGAGAAATTCCACCTTCCAAAATATGTCTATTCACATGTATTATCACATTTGATAAAAGAATACATTCCCTACTGGTATCACTGGTACCAAAAACATTGACTTCTCAGTGAGTTCATCCTCCTGGGACCTGCATCGTTAGGCTTTATATAATGTATATATTTGTTCTCTTTATGTGTTCAGACCTGCTGTTTGCCTGGAAGTGGGCAGTGGGTCTGGTGTGGTCTCTGCTTTCTTGGCATCTCTAACTGGGACTGATGCCTTTTATCTGTGAGTATGGGAATCACATTACATGACAAGTGATTTAATGCCAGTAAAAATAATTTCCTTAATTCAATGTAATTGATGTAATTCTATTGTTTTGAATCTGAATTGTCTGTGTACTTGTGTCAAAATAGGGGTGGGTGATCTGGCAAAAATGGATTTTGGGGTTTTTTTTAGACAGGATTCCACAATTTTATTTCTCATGTTGAGTTTTAAGACTAAAGTGAATAAAGCAAACAAATTAATTTCACCACTAATAAAATTTTAGAGGAACACAACTAGGAGAGCATGTCGTAGTATGCTTTTAAACACTTTAAATGCAACGCTTTTTTAAATTTCAAAACAGTAAATATAACCACCATTATTATTATTATTATTATAGAAAACACTCATATTGTTCTGTAGTCCAGTTAAAAATCGCTAGTAGTGGGAAGATTTTTAACTGGTAACTAATTTTGGATTCAATTGGCTCTCTGCCTTTTGTGTATAATAGAGGAATTACAAATGTTAGAAAAATGGTTTGTGACTTTGTAAAAGGATCAGTTATTTATAGATGTCCTTTAAAACCACCCCTTTTTTGGGGACTCGTACCTTTGGCCAGTAGGGGTGTAACGATGTATCGTGAGAGGAAGCATCGTGATGCAAAAATGTCGTGATTTGCATCATGATGATCACCATCATGCGTCATCAGTATGCATTTAAAACTAGTAATTTGTTTTAGCAAACTAAAGATTCCTTTTGGTTAAATTTTATACACGAAAAGTACACATTATTCGGAATAATTTTTTTTAGAAGGAATGTTTTCAGGGGACTAAAGGGTTTATTGTTTAAAATTGTATTCAAGAAAAAGCGCATGGTTTTGCATAGTTTACACTTACAAAAATTTGACAAAAAAAAAACATTTTTCTTACAAAAAATCGTAAGAAAGTCAAATCGTTAACTCTGGTTACCAATGAATAACCAGTTTTGGTGGTTATATGTGCTGCTAGCTTGTCTTCCAGTGGTCTTATGAAGCTTTGTTCATGAGTAGAAATTTCCACTCTATAATGCTGTCATTTTGTGTGTTCATTTGAAGGTGCACGGACTTGAACCCAGCAGCTGCCCAGTGCACAGCCGAGACGTCTCGCTGCAATAAGCTTGACCTACAGCCAGTCATTACAGATTTGGTGAGGCATGCTTAATTCTCTCCGACTTCCCTGTGCTTCCACTGGTAAACCAGATCAGAAGTAGCATTTATACATCTGCTGATACCTACTAACGTACAATACTGCGGTACTGAAGAAAAAAATGTTCTGGGCATGACAACAAGTTGCAAATTCCCCTCTCATCCAGCATGTTTTGCAGTCTTTACACTGCTTTCATGTTCCCTTTATAAGGACACTGCTTTAAATGACACTGCATTCAGAAGGTCTTCAGACCCTTTCACTTTTTTCACATTTAGTTACGATGAGGCCTTGTGCTAAGATTTAAATTCAAGTCCCCCACCTCTGTCTGCACTCAGAATTTGCAAATTTGCTGAAAAGGAAATGGACATAAGTATTCGGACCCTTTGCTATGACACTTGAAATGATTCTCTTGATCATCTTTGAGATGTTTCTACACCTTGATTGGAGTCCACCTGTAGAGAATTCAGTTGATTGGACATGATTTGCAAAGAGACATACTGTAGCTGTCTATATAAGGTCTCACAGCTAACAATGCATATCAGAGCAAAAACAAAGCCATGAGGAGCAAAGACCTGCCTGTAGAGCTCAGAGACAGGGTTGTGTGGAAGCAAAGATCTGGAGAAGGCAACAAAAACTTCTGCTGCACTGAAAGTTCCCAAGAGCACAGTGACCTCCATAATTCTTAAACGGAAGAAGTACGGAACAACCAGGACACTTCCTAGAGCTGGCCTTCCCACCAAACTAAGTAATCAGGGGAGAAGGGCCTTGGTAAGAGAACTCCACCAAGCTGGGCTTTATGGCAGAGTGAACAGACAGGAAGACACATGAAAGCCCACCTGTGGTTTGCAAAAATCAGTTAAATGACTATCAGACTGTGAGCAACAAGATTCTTTTCGGCCTCAGTACTAAGCATCATGTCTGGAGGAAGCCAAGCACTGCTCATCACCTGCTCAATACCCTACAGTGAAGCATGCTGGTGGCAGCATCACACTGTGGGGGTGTCTTTCAGCGGCTGGGACTGGGAGACTGGTCAGGGTTGAGGGAAAGCTGCATGTGGCAAAGTACAGAGATATTCTTAATGAAATACCCAAGAAGACTGGAGGATGTAATCCCTGCTAAAGGTGCTTCAACCACGTACTGAGTAAAGGGTCTGAATACTTACGTCAATGCAATATTTTAGTTTTTTCATTTCAATAATGTTTTTTCCCCCAAGTTTTCACTGTGAATATATATTGATCATATCCAATGCAAAATGACCATGGCTTATTATTTACTGACTGATGATCATGTGTAAGATGAGTGTTTGTGCCTTGATCCTCAGACTGAGTGTTTGCTGCCCAGACTGAATGGAAAGGTGGATGTTCTTCTTTTCAACCCTCCATATGTCGTCACACCATCCACAGAGGTACACAGCAACACAACACTGCTTTTTTTGAACAGTTCTTCTAACAGCTGTAATTTGCATTAGTGGTAGTGTTTCAACTTCAGTTATTTTTCGCACAATTTCTGCGAGGCATTTCGGTCATGATTCTGCACGCATCATAGCACTACATCTGCTCTGTTAAGAGCAATATGAATGCTTAATGAATATGAATGAATAATGAATGCTTACTGCTGATTGTGACTCCATCAGTTTTCTTTCGGCATAATACATAATGAAGCACATCTGTCCGGACTGCTACATTATTATAGTTTCATTACTACATCACAGACAAACAGCTGCCAAGCATGTTGTAAACCAGTGCAGTGACCTTTACTGTGGTTATGCGGCACATAATGAGCACATCTGTGTAATGAAGTGTCCAAAATGGTCTGTGACCCTCACAAACTCTATTCCCTATAGACTAATACAGTGGTGCATGAAAGTTTGTGAACCCTTTAGAATTGTCTATATTTCTGCATAAATATGACCTAAAACATCATCAGGTTTTCACACAAGTCCTAAAAGTAGATAAAGAGAACCCAGTTAAACAAATGAGACAAATATTATACTTGGTTCATTTATTTGTTGAGGGAGAATGAGCCAATATACATATTAGTGGAGTGGCAAAAGTGTGTGACCCTTGCTTCAAGTATATGGGTGACCCCCCTGGGCAGCAATAACTGCAGCTAACGTTCCTGTAGCTGTTTGACAGTCCTGCACACCGGCTTGAGGAATTTTAAGCCCTCCTCCGCAGACAGGAACAGCTTAGCTCTGGGATGTGGTTGGGTTTCCTCAAATAAGCTGCTCGCTTCAAGTCCTCAACAACATTTCCATTGGATTAAGGTCAGGCCTTTGACTTGGCCCCATTCCAAAACATGATCTTTGTTCTTCTTTAACCATTCTTTGGTAGAACGGCTGCTTGTGTGCTTAGGGTCGTTGTCTGCCTGCATGACCCACCTTCTCTTGAGATTCAGTTCATGGACAGATGTCCTGACAATTTCCTTTAGAATTCTCTGATATCATTCAGAATTCATTGTTCCATCAATGATGGCAAGCCGTCCTGCCCAGATGCAGCAAAACAGGTCCAAACCATGATACTACCACCACCATGTTTCACAGATGGGATAAGGTCCTTATGCTGGAATGCAATGTTTTTCTTTTCCAAACATTTTTTTAACCAAAAAGTTCTATTTTGGTCTCATCCGTCCACAAAACATTCTTCCAATAGCCTTCTGGCTCGTCCACATGATCTTTAGCAAACTGCAGACGAGCAGCAATGTTCTTTTTGGAGAGCAGTGGCTTTCTCCTTGCAGCCCTACCATGCACACCATTGTTGTTCAGTGTTCTTCTGATGGTGAACTCATGAACATTAACATTAGCCAATATCAGAGAGACCTTCCTTTGCTTAGAAGTTACCCTGGGCTCCTTTGTGACCTCGCCAACTATTACACACCTTGCTCTTGGAGTGACCTTTGTTGGTCAACCACTCCTGGGGAGGGTAACAATAGTCTTGAATTTCCTCCATTTGTACACAATCTGTCTGACTGTGGATTGGTGGAGTTCAAACTCTTTAGAGCCTGATGAGCATCAACAGCTCTTTTTCTGAGCTCCTCAGAAATCTCCTTTGTTCCATGAAACAGTTCCACAAACGTGTTGTGAAGAGCAGACTTCGATAGATCCCTGTTCTTTAAATAAAACAGGGTGCCCCCTCACACCTGACACTAATTTCACTTTCAAATTAACTGCTAATCCTAGAGGGTCACATACTTTTGCCACTCACTAATATGTAATACTGGATCATTTTCCTCAATAAATAAATGATCAAGTATAACATTTTTCTCTCATTTCTTTAACTGTGTTCTCTTTATCTACTTTTAGGACTTGTGTGAAAATCTGATGATGTTTGAGGTCATATTTATGCAGAAATATAGAAACTTCTAAAGGGTTCACAAACTTTCAAGCACCACTGTAATTGTGAGTGCAGCAGCTTTGCGTTGTTTCAAGATTGATTCATTCCAGTTAGGCTGATCTTGTTAAACGTTTTGGGCAGGTGGGCAGTCATGGCATTGAAGCGTCATGGGCTGGAGGACAGAGAGGCAGGGAGGTGATGGACAGATTCTTCCCCATGGTTCCACACTTACTATCCAGTCAGGGTCTGTTCTACCTCGTCACAGTGTCAGATAACAATCCAGGTAAGAGAGTGTATAAGAATGCTGAAACAAATGAACACATTTAGATCATGGAAATGCTGGACTACAAAGTTAAAAAAGCACAAGCCCCTTCCCACCTAAAGGCTTTTATCAAACCCCACTACAGACGTAGTACCCTTTTAGACTCACGCATAGCCCAACTGCAGACACCATTCAAGATCGAAGGAAAAAAAGCATCGATGCTCACGTCTATAGTCACCCAGGTGGGGGAATGAACTTCCACTGGATGTCCAAATGACTGAGTCTCTTAAGCAAGACAGAGATCGTATTTCCCCTTGATCACTATATTAGGTACATCTCCTTGACCTACAACCTCATCTTGCTCACTGTTCATCGTTCAACTATACAGCGCACTTTGCACAAGGAGAGGCTGTATGGGAGAGTAATGCAGAAGAAGCCTTTTCTGCAGACACGCCACAAACAGGGTCACTTGAGGTGTGCTACAGCACATTTGGACAATCCAGCTTCATTTTGGAATAAAGTGCTGTGTACTGATGAAACTAAAATTGAGTTATTTGGACATAACAAGGAGCAGAAAAAGAACACAGCATCCCAAACACTTGCTACCCGCAGTAAAATTTGGTGGCGGTTCCATCATGCTGTGGGACTGTGTGGCCAGTGCAGGTACTAGGAATCTTGTTCAAGTTGAGGGTTGCATGGAGTCCAGTTAATATCTCCAGATTCTTGAGAACAATGTTCAAGAATCAGTGACAAAGTTGCACCGAGGCCAACGACCCCAAACCCTGCTCAAAATCTACTAAGGCATTCATGCAGAGGAACCAGTACAACGTTCTGGAATGGCCATCTCAGTCCCCAGACATGAATATTACTGAAAATGTGGGCTGTCCATGCTCGGAAAACCATCAAAACCTGACTGAACTGGAGATGTTTCTAAAGAAAGAATGGTCCAAAGCACCTTCAACCAGAATCCAGACTGGAATGCTGTAGGAAGCGTTTTAGCGGCTGTTATTTCTACACAAAGGAGGATCTACTAAATATTGAATGTAATTTTTCTGTGTGGGGTGCCCAAATTTATGCACCTGCCCTAATTTTGTTTGAATAATTACTGCACACTTTCTGTAAATTCTATAAACTTCATTTCACTTCTCAAATATCACTGTGTTCATCTGCTATATGATATATTTAACTCAAGTTGCTGATCTGAACAACCAATGATTTATAAACTAAAATCATGAAAATTATCAGGGGTGCCCAAACTTTTTCATACCACTGTATTGTCTACATAAAAGGATACAAAGCAATACTGTTAAGTAGGGCTGTGATAAAAAATACTTCTGTATGTACTCAGTTTATCTGCTGAATTATCAATGAATTTATATATTCAGTGAACTGTGTGGAATATCGCAATATATGGCATATGCATGGTATCAGAATGTATAGTGATATCATCGTATCGTATCATGAAGTCCTTTCCTATACCCACCCTTACTGTTAAGTCGCTTTGGGTACTGGCATCCACTAAATGCCATAAACCTACAGACTCACAATATTGTGGTGACTTGTTTTAATTATTACAATTAGTAATGCTTATTTAAAAGTCTCTCATTCGTTATGCATTATTTTTCTTGACAAATACTGTTAATTAGCCTGTGCTAGACAATGATTACTTCTGGAACTCTATATAGTCTGAGACTTACTGTTGTCCTGTCTGCCCTTTTGTCTAGAGGAGATTCTGTCTATGCTGGGAGATTCTGGTTTGAGTGGAGAGGTCTGTCTGTATCGTCGGGCTGGGAGAGAGAGCCTGTCCATCCTGCGCTTCCGCAAGAGCGACAGGACTTTGAACACAGAGGACGCTGTCTCACTGCATACTGACTGATGTCTTTCTCAGTTATCCAAGTAAACAAAAAGCAAAGTGAAGCAAAGAGTGATGTGAACCTGTATCAGATTTGAATCATATCTGAAGCAATTCAGAAACTGCCCAACAGGCCTCAACTCGGAGTCAAAGGGACCAACATTTACCGTTATGAACAGAGGTTTTTATATTTAAATGAATAACATACAGATGAAGCAATTAAAGAAGCTGAATTAATTGAAGTGACCTTTATTTAATCAGTAACAGGCAGGGACAGGTTTTTAGTTACATGCCAAGAAAACAGTTCTACTTGTTATCATGCATTTTGTCTTTGTTTTGTAGACTTCACTATGCTGTTCATCTTGTTAACATTAAGCTTTCAACACAGCACAATGAAATGATCAATGATCGGAAAGATGAGGAAAGTGCCGGTAGAGGCAAAATACCATGCAGAAACACCATCTATATCAGTTATGCACTGATGCATGGTGCGGAATTTAATTATTGAGCACTCATTCTCAGCTCATCATTAGTTAGTGGGTGAGTGGTTTGGAAATCAGGGAGGGAGACTGAAATAACTCACAGGCCTTTAATTCTCCAAAAGAATTACAGGGATAACGGATGGAATGTTCCGAAGTGCATCATGACAATCGACCACGTTCAGCCGTAACAATTCAAAAGCTAGAATTAGATCCGAGATGAAATGTAAGTGGAGTTGTGCTGTTAGTACATAACTAACTTGAAATTGTAAACAGAAATGTCAACCCTAGCAAATATGGTACTAGCCCAAGCCCAAACATTTATGTGGACTGGTTCCAGATAATGTGCCCATCATCGCCGAGCCTCACTGTACCGCTTGCCACCAGCTCTAAAGCAGCAGGGAAGGCTCGATGCTCTGCTTCACGGATGCGCTCCGATAGGCTGTCCTCAGTGTCCTTCGTTAGGATGGGAACGGCCTCTTGTACTATGATGGCTCCCGCGTCCACCTCCTCCTGTTGATTCAGAGTACAGTGTACACTTACAGTGAGGTCAGGGAAGAGAAAAGTTACTAGAGCTGTCAAAAAACAAATATTGAGCTCATTTTCTTGCTTGTGTTTGACACCAAATATTTACCGTATTTTTCGGACCATAAGGCGCACTTAAAATCCTTAAATTTTCTCAAAAATCGACAGTGCGCCTTAAAATGCGGTGCGTCTAATGTATGAATTAATTCTGGTTGTGCTTTCTGACCTAGAACCGATTGTAGATGGTACACGGCGCTCATAAATCTGTCAAAATGTTTTAGCACGGTCTTGGTAGGTTACGAAGCTTACGGCAACCGTAGTGCGCAGCACCGCGGAGTAATACGGTATGTGCTTCAGCGTTAGGGTACGTGCATTCATTCATTCATTTTCGAAGCGGATTTCAAACCCAACACTATCAGTCACTATCAGTACAACATGGACATAGAGCAGCTGTGAGAGAATTCAACATTAACGAATCAATGGTACGGAAGTGGAGGAAGCAAGAAGACGCCCTGCGCCAGGTAAAGACCAAACTGAGCTTCTGACGGAACTTAAGAGTTTTGTTTCATTTCATGCGCCTTATAACCCGGTGCGCTTTATGTATCAACATATACCCGTTAGCAGCCGATCGTTGATATTGCGTCTTATAACGCGGTGCGCTTTATAGCCCGGAAAATACGGTATTTATTATTAATAATTTCGTAACATTATTGGGCGCTTAGGTTGTGCAGTGGTCTAATTCCAGTGCAGGAACCCTGGTAGTTCTTCGCAACTTCCCAGTTGGGTGTCACGTGCAGACAACTGGCTGTGTATGAGGGCCAGTCAGGGAATCATTTCCCGGCACTGCAATGGACTGTGTCCCATACAGGGTACGCTTACACCCGCACTAGCCCGGTTAGCTATATAAAAGTATGTACTAAGATACTATGTAGAACTCCCTTTTTCAGTGCTTGTCAACGCACTGCATATCTGAGTATCCCGAGTGCCCAGCAAACCTCACACTGAAATGAGGCAATCATTTGTTTGAGAGGGGCCCAATTCTGAAAACATGGGATTCAACAAGCCATTCAGAATTAGGAGGCTCTAGAATTATACTGCCCCTGAGTAACTCCGCCCACTCTGGCTTGAGAACTTCCTTCGGATCTGCCAGCATTGTGTCTTGCATAGAGGTAAACATGAGAACTGCTCCGTCGGCTGTAGAAACCAGCACAAATTGGTACAGCCTCTGAGGTCAGAAGAGCCAAGTGGACGCGTACCGATTTCTCAACCTCAGAATATGATGAACCTACAACATTTTGTCTTTCATAGCTCTCATCCTCCTCTGAAGCAGAATCAGTAGCACTCCTCTATACAGGCAAAATAACTTACAGGTGTAGTAGAGGAATTAAATATGGACTCTCAGGACTGTATTAGTCCCTTGGGCGAGGGGAAAATGTTCTCACCATTGAGCACTGGTTAACTATCAGTTAAAGGATCCTGCACTCTAAAGCGATAGTTCTGAAAAGGGCCAATTTGCTTGGGTGAGATCAGGTATATGTCACCTTTAAAAATGTACAAACTTACTTCTAAAGTATACAAGTTAATCCATATTGTGCTCTACTTTCTCATGAGCAGACTCGTCACCGAGTGGCATGCTTTTTAGAGACTCTGGAACTAGCCTAACAGGAATGACATCTGCTGCTGTAGCCTACCTGTTTCAAGGTTCCACATGTGCGTTCAGAAATGCTCTTCTGGCTGTAACCAGTGGATATTTAAGTTACTGCTGCCATTATATGAGCTCAAACAAGTCTAGCCATTCTCCTCTGACCATTCCTATCGGACCAGTCCCTCTAGCACCAACAACCGTGCCACATTCAAAGTCACTGAAATCACCCATCTTCCCCATTCTGATGCTCAGTTTGATCTTCAGCCTGTTCCAAAAGTCACTGAGTGCTTGCTTAAATCAAGTAACTCATACAGCCCTATAACCTCACCATGAAACCACTCTTGTCACACCCATTGTAATCTTTAGAAATGCCAAAAATGAACTCCACTCACAGCCACAAAGTGCACGGTGCAACCAGTCATCCGAACACCAGCCAGCAGGGCCTGCTTTTGTGCATTCACACCTTTGAAAGAAGGCAGCAGGGATGGGTGGATGTTCAGCATCTTCCCTGTTACACAGGAAACAGGTGATTAAAATGCAGTATTGGTTGGTACCTTTATTCATACCGGTGGGTTGTTACACATTCTTTTTTGTGCAGCATAAATATGACCTAAAGCATCGTCTGATTTTCACAAGCAATAAAAGTACAGCCAGACTAAAGAGACAAAAATCTTATACTGTTAATTTATTTACTGAGGAAAACTATCCAGTATTAACTATCTGAGAAAGGCTGGGAAAGGTTACAAAGCCATCTCTAAAGTGTTTGGACAGACTGTGTACAAATGGAGGTACCTCAGACCCTGGTTACCCTCCCCAGGAGTGGCTGATCAACAAAGATTAGTCTTGAGATTACTTGCCATCATTGATGGAACAATACTTTCTGAATTATACCAGCAAATTGTAAAGGAGAACATCAGTACAAGTGTCTGTAAACTGAATCTTAAAAGAATGCGAGTCATGCAGCAAGACAACGACCCGAAGCATTCAAGTCGTTCTACCAACAATGGTTAAAGAAGAGCAAAGTTAATGATTTAGAATGGCCAAGTCCTGACCGTAGTATAATATACATTTTGTAGAATGGTATGGTATTGGGAGTTTAATGCCACGACTGCCCACATTTTGTAGACATACCTGAAGTGTCGTGTGAGGAAACCTACCAACAACCCAGAGTTGAAGTTGTTCTGTATATAGGAATGGGCTAAAATTCCTCCAAGCCAGTGTGCAGAACTGATAACAGTTACAGGAAACATTGGAGGCCACAACAGAGACAGAAGGCAAAGGTTCAGGCTTGCTCAATTTGGGATTGGACGTAGTTATTAGGAGATAATCTAAACTTGTAAAGTTGCTTTGAGACAATGCTCCATATAAATCTGACTTGACTTGACTTGATACTTTTCCCACTTTTTTAAATATTGGAACACTGCCCAATAAATGCTCATTTACAGTATTTTTTCCTCATTTGTTTAATTGGTTGCCTTCATCTAGGTTTAGGACTTGTGTGAAAATCTGATGTTGTTTTAGGTCATGTTTATGCAGATCTGTATGAAGTTTTAAGCACCACTGTACATGTACAGAACCCCTAATGAGCAAGCCTACAGCAAAAGTGACATGGGAAGAACATAAATGTTCAAAGGAAGAAACGAGAAGAGGACCAACACCACTGGATATACAAATGCTGTTTGACCAATGTAACCTGCTTCTCTACTAAAAATAAGAAATCTACCGCTAATAAGAATCTGGCTTTGGTCATGAGAGCAGTGCCACATGATGACAGTTTGACTGTACCGAAGCCAGCGGGGACACGGAGCCTAGATGAGGCAGATGATGCCACAATGCATGGACCAGATGTGGAAAAGACACCGATTCAGATGTTGAATGCTTTGTCTGGTTATTCTTATTTTATAACACAGCCAGAATTAATGTTCAGGGATTTAGATTTGGCAAAACTACTTGGTTCAGGACTGAAAGGATGGGATATTGCTGTCACCAAATACACAATTTGTGACATAGCAAATTTAACATTATTTTTATTTAAAATGGGCAAAAGCCACTTAAAACTGCATTTGAGATGGGACTGCTGTGATCATACCTCAGATCTAATGCGAACATTTGGTATCCATATAGATATCCTCGTTTTCCCGCAAACTGATTCAATCAGCATTAGTGCTGATGTTTGTTTACATTTCATTTACATTTACAGCATTTAGCAGATGCCCTTATCCAGAGTGACTTACAATTGATACAGTCTTACAATCCAAGCCATTGTGGGTTAAGGGCCTTGCTCAAGGACCCAACAGTGGCAGCTTGGCAGAGGTGGGATTTGAACCCTGGACCTTCTGGTTCAGAGCCCAGTACCTTAACCACTAGGCTACCACAGTTTGTGACAATAGCTGTAAAATGTCTAGAATATTTTACTTAATTTATTAATACTGAACTGTCTGCTGTCTAGCTGGTGTTTGTGGTCATCTCTCGTTTGAGAGTCCTGGTCGGCCCAATGTTTCTTCCTCATCACATTGAGAGTTTTCCTTTGCTACTGTTGCCCTAGCCTTGGGGCAGCCTGGGGGGCTGTGGGGCTTGATATTTGTAAAGCTGCACTGAGACAACACTCTACTGCACAAAGTGCTATATAAATGAATCTGACCTTGACATTGCTACAAGAGGCTTCAGGATTTCCACTAGATATTGGAACATGACTGTGAGTTTGAACACTTATGATGGACAATAGACCCTGGATGACTAGAAACATTCCAGTTCATCTGAGTATGGTCTAATGGACATTAAAATCAGGACTCCATTATAACAAAAGGGGGGGTTCAGGTACATCTACAGAGTGTTTAATAAAGCAGAAATATGCCTCCAAAACCATATTGCTCATTACTGTTATAAATAGCACCAAGTGAATGACGTGCTTGGTTCCATACCATTCCACTTTCTGACGAAGGGTGCAGTGAGGATTCTCATAAAGCCAGCAAGACACACCAGCTCCACGCCAAACTCCTCCAGGACACGGTCTATAGTGCTATCAAACTCAGCTCGACTGCCATAGAGCTTATGGTCCACCACCTAATTTTTGTATATACACAACATGCATTAGAAGAACACACTGCAGTGCATGTCTCAACAATACTGTCACCTTTAATCTAAGGCTTCTGTTTCAGAAAGGGTTATTAAAATATTTATTGCACCATTTTATTCAGGACTGTGCACATTACTGTCACATGCTGGTCAAAAGAACTGTAGGTCATACGTGTAGTGATTTTACTTGGTTGAATAAAAGGGGCACCTAACCACGTCACACACATATACACCAAAACATCTTGACCACCTGCGCAATATGCTGTTGGTGCTGCTAAAACAGCTTAGTCCCACCAAGGCATGGCCTCCACAAGACACACTGAAGGTATCGTGTGGTATCTGACAAGAAGATTTCAGTTTGGCAGTGCAGACGTACAGCGGGGCAAAAAAGTATTTAGTCAGCCATTGATTGTGCAAGTTCTCCTACTTAGAAAGATAAGAGAGGTCTGTAATTTTCATCATAGCTACACTTCAACTATGAGAGACAAAATGAGAAACAAAAAACAAGAAAACACATTGTAGGATTTTTAAAGAATTTAATCATAAATAATGGTGGAAAATAAGTATTTGGTCACCCACAAACAAGCAAGATTTTTGGTTCTCACAGCATGGGGATGGAAACATCATGCTTTGGAGCCGTTTTTCTGCAGAGGGGACAGGACGACTGATCCGTGTTAAGGGAAGAATGAATGGGGCCATGTATCATGAGATTTTAAGCCAAAACCACCTTCCATCAGTGAGAGCATTGAAGATGGAACATGGCTGGGTCTTCCAGCATGACAATGATCCCAAACACACCGCTCAGGCAACGAAGGAGTGGCTCTGTAAGAAGCATTTCAAGGTCCTGGAGTGGCCTAGCCAGTCTCCAGACCTCAACCCCATAGAAAATTTGAAGAGGGAGTTGTCCCAACCTGGTGAAAACTTACAGGAAATGTTTGACCTCTGTCATTGCCAACAAAGGTTATGTTACAAAGTATTGAGTTGAACCAAGTTTATTGACCAAATACTTATTTTCCACCATAATTTACACTTAAATTCTTTAAAAATCCTACAATGTGATTTCCTAGATTTTTTTCTCATTTTGTCTCTCATAGATGAAGTGTACCTATGATTAAAATTACAGACCACTCTCATTTTTCTAAGTAGGAGAACCTGCACAATCAGTGGCTGACTAAATACTTTTTTGCCTCACAGTACCTGCTCACTCATGTGATGTCAAAGAAAATACAACTGATCAGACTAGACGACATTCTTGCCTCACTCCAAGGCCCAGTTCCAACACTGACTCAGACTACCAGACCCAGCTGTTTACTTACTGTAGATAATCCCAGATTTTCACATGTTCAGCGATAAGAAGACAAATGGAGTTATGGAATAGCTCAAATTTTGGACAAGGACCATGGCTGAAACTACACTCACTTCCCAATTACCTACCTACATACACCAATCTGCCGAAACATTAAAACAGCCTGGTTGGTAATAATGTTTAGACAGGTGTTACACATCAAAGCAGCATCCAGCCCACCCATCAGTGTTTCCCCCATGTCTTTTCTATGCATCCTAGCCACATGGTGAAGACATGGTCTACACTCACTAAGCAATGACATTCATCTGCGAGTGATCATAATGTTTTGGCTCATCGGTATACGTCTTCCTTGAATGACCAGCAAACACTGAAAAGTGTGCGAGTATTCTGATTTAGTGGATTTCAATACCTTCTCCGCTCAAGAGATGAGCTTTTAAATCACACAAATACGGAGTGATAGCAGGGTTATAAAAATCCCATGTAGGAAGGTCTGCAGTGTAGTGTTCATACAGCTCTGAGGCCACGGATTCAAAGCATGGCAAACTACTGAATAGCCTACCATCTGTGCATCTGACTAACAGGGCTGAAGCAGTGACTCGCATTCAAATGTCTAGAACTACAAAGATAACTGCTGACAGGTGTGTACCCGTGTCTGAATGCCTGCCATAGAAGCTCTCTTCAGGCCCAGCACTCCGGGTCGATTTGAGATGACCACGACAATCTCAGCAGAGCTGGAAGGCTTCTTGGTCTGCTCCATCAGTGCCTGCAGGTTGGTGCCTGCCACAGACACGAGTGCACATGCAGCGACACAGTACAATAGTTAAACCTTCATGGGAATGCACTGTACCCAGCATGCAGAACAGGAGTTTGATCCCAAAAAGCTAATTTCCCCCATAGACTGAACACTGAAACTCGGCAGCAATTTATTATAGGATTATTCCTATTATATTATGATCTTAAAGCTAAAATTTAGACAGTTTAAATGACAACATTCCAGTAAAGCAAAAAACCCAACAGTTCTGAAAATGAATAAGTAAATGAAACACTATAATAACAGGGCTGAAAAAGTGATCACCCCCGATCGGTTTCAAACTTCATATAGCCACCTTTTACGTTACTTGATCAATATCCTCCATGCTTGACCATCCAAATTGAAGGGACAATTTAATTTCCGAATCTTAAAAATTTAGGAAGGAAAAATGTAATACTTCTCATTGTACTCCAAACATTTTATGGCGTTCATTTTTGAAAATCCAATTTAAGACTTACATGATCCAATGCAACCCAGTGAATTCGGTGTTACCATGCAGCACTAGTAGGGGAACTCTTAAAGCACAATCCAGTTAGCCTGGTGTATCATATGGGAGGTGACTGGTTGTACCTGAGCAAGTTTATAAAGGGACTGATCACTTATCCAAACCAAGTATTTTGCTAACTAAGTTTTAATAATTGATCAGAATTTATTTCAATGTTATGTTACTTTTGTTGTTATGGGTTCTAATGCGTAAATACAGCCGAAAAAGGTGAGATTTAACTTATTCAAATTTTTTGTGCATAATATAATAACTGATTTTGACAGGGTATGATTATTCTGTAGACAAAGTACAACCATGAATATAACCAACCACACTTACCTGTACCAGAGATCAGCACAGCCACTTTGGTCCTCTTACGGGAATCCATTTGAGAAGAGCTGTTCTTTGGTACGCTGGAGCCAGTGGAGGGATTGGGGCCTGCTTTGAGACTGTGCATCAGATTTCTAATAACCACGGCTGCTGCTCCTATTTGTCCAGGCACATTAAGAATAAAAATCAAAACTAATGACTGGAATCATTTCAAAGAATCATTCTGGACTCTCAAATTGATAAAACATCCCAACCATGTACAGGAATGTAGTATGTCTGTTTCCTAAAGAGCTATATCACTACAAATCTAGGCAACTACAAGATACAATGCATTTAAAAATATGTTTCAAAATACAATCGTGTTTCTATAATATCAAGTGAGATCACTAAAAGAGCAAGGCCTGGGTCAGCAGTACATCTTTGTAAAACACTCAACAGGTTAAATGCACAAGCACATACATTATTATATTTTCTGACTACTATATTCAAACTGAATACTCAACACTGGTCACTGTCTATTTTTAAACCATTTCAAACCAATACACATCGTTTGTTCTATCCATATTTTATTGATTTAGCTTTTAAAATGGCACTTGTTATTCGTCAAACACTTACCAGGAAGTTTATGAGTGACTGAGCCCACAATCCATGCCTCATCCACAGCTTGCACTTGTCTCAGGACCCTCTGTGCATCCTGCTTGCCCACCACTAACACTGCCCCAAGGCCACAGTTAAACGTGCGACTCATTTCCTCCTCTGGGACAGTACCCTCCTTCTGGAGCCAGGAGAACACAGGAGGAATCTGCCAATGCATGGCATCTACAAAAAGAAGTAGTATTAACACATGCATTTACTTAATCCTTGGTCAGGGTCGGAGTGAAGCCGGGGCCTAGCCTGTGACACAGGGAGCATGGCAGGAACAAGCCCAGACAGGGTGCCAATCCATCAGTATTAAGACAAATCCCAAAAAATACAATAGTGACATGGATGATGTTGCATAAAACACATTAGAAGTGCTTGCTATGCAATCTTTCTGTAAAACTACTTAAAAATAATCAATCATTACGTCAATGACTAACCTCGTTTGTTGAATAAGGTAGACAACTGAGGCTTCTTTCAGTAATGGTATAGCATATTAGGACTACTGTGCCACCTGAGCACCAACAATGCCCACATTACACAAGTAAGTGACTGACTGCTCGTTTAGCTCTCTATTTAATAACATTAATTTTGGATATGCTAAGAAAACTGAAGAACTGAAATGCAGACATTAAAACTCACTTACTCCAGTTGGCAATACAAAACGCAGTTGAATATAAGGGAAAAGGGGCAGCATGGTGGCACAGTGGTCAGCTCTGCTGCCTGGTTCCAAATGTCCCCAGTTTGGTTTTCGGCCCAGACTCTACATGCATGGAGTTTGCATGTTCTTCCTGTGCCTGTATGGGTTTCCTCTGGGTACTCCTGTTTCCTCCCAATTCCATAGACATGCATTAGAGAAACTGGTCTCTCTAAATTGTCTCAGTGTGTGTGAGTAAATGTGTGTTCATGTGACTTGTGATGCACTGGCGCCTTGTCTAGGGTTGGTTCCTTGTACTGCCAGTTAGGCCCCAGAATTGGACCCTGAATTGGATTATGTGGATATGAAAAAGAATAAATCAATGTTCTCAACACAAAATTTTCTATTTACATTTAGGAACACATTGCCATTTGTAATGAAGTCCTATAAATCATTCAGACACTTTCATGAAATGATAATACATATACGTTTTACGATTACTTTAGGCAGCTCTTTCTAAACTAGACCATCTACAGCGGGGCAAAAAAGTATTTAGTCAGCCACTGATTGTGCAAGTTCTCCTACTTAGTAAGATGAGAGAGGTCTGTAATTTTCATCATAGCTACACTTCAACTATGAGAGACAAAATGAGAAAAAAAATTTTTTTTAAAGAATTTAATTGTAAATTATGGTGGAAAACAAGTATTTGGTCGATAAATTTGGTTCAACTTAATACTTTGTAACATAACCTTTGTTGGCAATGACAGAGGTCAAACGTTTCCTGTAAGTCTTCAGCAGGTTGGCACACACTGTAGCTGGTATTTTGGTCCATTCCTCCATGCAGATCTCCTCTAGAGCAGTGATGTTTTGGGGCAACACAGACTTTCAACTCCCTCCACACATTTTCTATGGGGCTGAGGTCTGGAGACTGGCTAGGCCACTCCAGGACCTTGATATGCTTTTTACGGAGCCACTCCTTCGTTCCCGAGTGGTGTGTTTGGGATCATTGTCATGCTGGAAGACCCAGCCACGTTCCATCTTCAATGCTCTCACTGATGGAAAGAGGTTTTGGCTTAAAATCTCACCATACATGGCCCCGTTCATTCTTTCCCTTAACATGGATCAGTCGTCCTGTCCCCTTTGCAGAAAAAAAACAGCCCCAAAGCATGATATTTCCACCCCCATGCTTCACAGTAGGTTATGGTGCAACTCATTAGAATTCTTCCTCCAAACACGACGAGTTGAGTTTTTACCAAAAACTTTTATTTTGGTTTCATCTGACACATGATATTCTCCCAATCCTCTTCTGGATCATCCATATGCTCTCTGCTAAACTTCAGACGGGCCTGGACATGTACTGGCTTAAGCAGGGGGGCACGCCTGGCACTGCAGGACCTGAGTCCCTCTCGGCGTAGTGTGTTACTGATGGTAGCCTTTGTTACTTTGGTCCCAGCTCTCTGCAGGTCATTCATCAGGTCCCTCTCGTGTAGTCCTGGGATTTTTGTTCACTGTTCTCATGATCATTTTGACCCCACAGGATGAGATCTTGCGTGGGGCTCCAGATCGAGGGAGATTATCAGTGGTCTTGTATGTCTTCCATTTTCTTACAATTGCTCCCACAGTTGATTTATTCACACCAACCTGCTTGCCTATTGTAGATTCACTCTTCCCAGTCTGCTGCAGGTCGGTGCAATTTTCTTCCTGGTGTTCTTCGACAGCTCTTTGGTCTTGGCCATGGTTGAGTTTTGAGTTTGAGGCTGTGGACAGGTGTCTTTTATACAGATAATGAGGTCAAACAGGTGCCATTAATACAGGTGACCAGTGGAGGACAGAAGAGCTTCTTAAAGAAGAAGTTACAGGTCTGTGAGAGCCAGAAATCCTGCTTGTTTGTGGGTGACCAGACACTTATTTTCCACCATGATTTACAATTAAATTCTTTAAAAACCCTACAATGTGATTTCCTGGATTATTTGTTCTCATTTTGTCTCTCATACTTGAAGTGTAGCTATGATAAAAATTACAGACCTCTCTCATCTTTCCAAGTAGGAGAACTTGCACAACCAGTGGCTGACTAAATACTTTTTGCCGAACTGTAATTCTTAAAGCATTTCTGCACTTTGTATTCTGCAGCTAATAGTGTAATAACACTATTAAGTACATCTAAATAAGGTGAAGTGAGCATACATAAGTCGTAATGGCACTAAAAAAGAATTGCAGTGTACCGAGGTCCACAGCCAGCTCTTTGGGTAGAACTCGAGGAATGTTTTCCAAAAGCCCACCCCCTGTGATGTGAGCACAGGCTTTTACCGCACCACTGCGAAGGATTGGCTGGAGACCGCGGCTGTAGATTTTAGTGGGTGTGAGTAGCACTTCCCCTACAAAACAGAAACAAACAATTCTTAATAATGCTCCAAATCTTGAATCATGGAATATAATGTGAGAACGTAAAACCTTGCATTTATTTTCAGTTTAATTTTGACTGTTTATAGGGAAGGAAATGGGATGGACCTGAATTCCAGCCTAGAATCACATTAGTAATTACTTTTCATGTTTTATATGTGCTATTTTTGTTTGCCAACTTAACGTTATTCTTCTTTAACCATTCTTTGGTAGAACGGCTTGTGTGCTTAGGGCCGTTGTCTTGCTGCATGACCCACCTTCTCTTGAGATTCAGTTCATGGACAGATGTCCTGATATTTTCCTTAGAATTCTCTGATATCATTCAGAATTCATTGTTCCATCAGTGATGGCAAGCCGTTCTGCCCAGATGCAGCAAAACAGGCCCAAACCATGACACTACCACCACCATGTTTCACAGATGGGATAAAGGTTCTTATGCTGGAATGCAATGTTTTCCTTTCTCCAAACATAAACGCTTTTCTTTTAAATCAATCTGCAGACAAGCAGCAATGTTCTTTTTGTAGAGCAGTGGCTTTCTCCTTGCAACCCTGTCATGCACACCATTGTTGTTCAGTGTTCTTCTGATGGTGGACTCATGAACATTAACATTAGCCAATGTGAGAGAGGCCTTCAGTTGCTTAGAAGTTACCCTGGGGTCCTTTGTGACCTCGCCAACTATTACACGCCTTGCTCTTGGAGTGATCTTTGTTGGACGACCACTCCTGGGGAGGGTAACAATGGTCTTGAATTTCCATTTGTACACAATCTGTCTGACTGTGGATTGGTGGAGTCCAAACTCTTGAGAGATGGTTTTGTAACCTTTTACAGCCTGATGAGCATCAGCAACTCTATATATAGATGTGTGTGTATATATGTATATAAGTAAATGTGTATGCATACACACACACACACACACACACACACACACACACACACACACACACACACTTACACAAACAATATGAAAATATAGACTTTTCACAGTACTATATATGTGTAAATGTTGAACAACAAAGTGCAGTGACCACTAAACCACAGCTAAAGAATAAGCAGAATATAGACTTGTATATAAGCCTATATTCTGCTTATTCTTTATCTAAGGTTTAGAGGTCACTGCACTTTGTTGTTCTACAATTACAGACTGTAGTCCATCTGTTTCTGTAATACTTTGTTCGTCCCCTTTACAGATCAGGTACTGTTTGGGTGGTAGTTCAATCTCAGCACTGCAGTCACATGGTGGTGGTGGTGTGTTATTGTGTGTTGAGATGGTATGATGACATCAGACACATCAGTGCTGCTGGAGTTTTGAAAACCATATTTCAAATATAATTTTTTGGCAAATGCAAATGAGTGGGAACAAGCAATCTCTTTTCACTAGCATACCAATAGTTTGACCGGATTGTCCAAATGGAGCAGGAGAGCTATACTGTAATCCAGCTCTCTCCAGGATCTTCCTCACTAGACTAAAGCCATTGCTGTGCACTCCAGAGGAGGCGATTCCAATCAACACGTCGCCATCTTGGATATCTTTTAATCTGGGGAGAAGGGAGCCACGTTCCACAGCACCAACGCAAAATCCGGCCAGGTCATAGTCTCCTACACCATATACTCCTGGCATTTCAGCAGTCTCACCACCTGAACATTAACAAACACAATTCACTATATGCGATATGAATTAGAAAATATCTGCTAGAGTTACTGAAGAGGAGTACTACTGGAGATGAGTACTAGTAGGTAGTGTGTCAAAGTTCGCCAAATTTGAACTTATATATTGAATATATATTTGCCCTGGGAGGTCTGCAGCGTGAATTCACAGTAAACTGTTGCTGTGTCCCACTAAAGTCACAGTAATAAAAACTTATGTATGTATGCTCCCATAAAGACATGTACTCTAGAAACGCCCCTGCTCAAGATGTTAATACTGGAGACTAGCCAGTTCAATTTATATTCATACCAGCAAGTGATAGGACACGAAGCAACCTAAACCTTAAAGGAAGAGTTTTCCGAAACAAGTTGCAGTTCATGGCAGTCAGCACTACTCACCCAACAGGGCACATCCTGCCATCTTGCAAGCCTCCGCAACTCCGCCAATCACAGATGAGGCCATGGCCACGTCTAGATGACCACAGGAGAAATAGTCCAAAAAGAAAAGAGGCTCTGCACCCTGTGCCAGAACATCATTGACACACATGGCCACCAGATCCTGGCCTATAGTGTTGTGAATGTTACAGGTCTGCGCAACCTGAAGGTACACACACAAGGTTTTATATGCTATTCATGCCGAGAAATCCTACAGCTAAGGAAATTAAAGATACACTTAATGAAAGAGAAAGTCAGTGCCTTGAGTTTGGTGCCAACGCCATCAGTTCCAGCCACAAGGACAGGGTCAATGAATCCAGCAGCTTTTAGGTCAAAGAGTCCGGCAAAACCACCAAGCTCAGCATTGCAGCCTAAGATAAACAAAATAAATAAATGACAGAAAAAGGATTTCGTGAGCTTAATCCAGGCAAGTATTACAAAGTCCAGCAGTGCTTAAGGTCTCAAAAGGTACTTCAAGGTACTTTTCATCAAAGACTTTTAAAGGGGTAGAACAATCTACTCTAGATACAGTCTCAAAAGCATCACCATTTCCTCTCTGATTCATCCTCAAGTTCTCAAAGCTGAGTGTTAGCTACCTGAACGAGATGTGGCCTTTGCAAGAGGTTTGATCATGTCCACCAGCTTGTTTCCTGCCTCTATGTCCACTCCACTGTCCTTATAGGTCAGTCCTCTGCAGGATAAACACCGAGTCAACAGGGTCTTACAGTATTTGATCACATTACGACATATTCCTACAGACAGGCATTCTCATCAAAGAAATGATGGTTAGGGTTAAAATGCCGCCCCTCGTTATTGCATAGTTTCAGCAAATTCGTGACCCTTCTTTTCTTTCTGTGATCTTGCTATAAACAAGAGCTGAACCTTAGAAAGTATTCTTAAACCATCACTGTAACAGGAGTTGTCTTGTACAGAATATGAGGAATGTATGGTGGGAAGTGGCAGCAAGGATAATGTTGCTGGTGATTTCGCATTATATTTAGAGAGTCACCTGATGTCTTCAGCAATTAACTAACAAACATTTGATTAAGAATTTTTTTATTTAATTGTGGCTCGGTGGGTAGCACCATCGCCTCACAGCAAGAAGGTCCTGGGTTCGATCCCCCGGTGGAGTGGTCTGGCCTTTGTGTGTGGAGTCTGCATGTCCTCCCCGTGTCCATGTGGGTTTACTCCAGGTGCTCCCACAGTCCAAAGACTTGTGTGTTAGGTTAACTGGTTTCTCTAAAGTGCCCTGAGTTTGCCCTACGATGAATTGATGCCCTGTCTAGGGTTGTTCCTAGCTTGCACCCAATGCTGCCGGCTTATGCGGATAAGAAAGTGATTGAGTGCTGACACAATGGAATGTAAGGCAAATATCATTAAAGTACTCCCCATGATTGAAGTTCTTTTTGAAATGAAGTCTTTAGATTAGAATTCTGATCAAACGAGGTGGCTTTCATTCATACTACAGCTGCAGGTTTCATGTGTTCATGGGTTGAACAGTGATGTGTGAAAACTGGGCTGCTTATATCAGTGGTTTATCTATCCTCAGGGAAATTATGAAGGCCAAGCCAATGAAGGAACAGTCCTACATCAACAATGCTACTGGCTGTGGAATCACCAGTTCCTCACACAAACCTGCACCGATTAAGGTAGGTGATGGCACGGTGGCCAATGTCATGCCGATACACTGCATTCGGGAAGCCAACGGCGCCCACGCCCTGATTGGCACTCTGCAGGGCGCTCTCCAAAGTGGGACGAACCGCTGTGACTGTCAAGACACGTCCACCACTCGATATGACCCCACCCCCTTCCTTCAGGGCAGTGCCCGCATGAAACACCTGCAGCCCCATGCTTGTGAGCTGACCCAAACCTACAATAAGGAAAAAAGAAAATTGCCATTTTGATTTATCAAAGTGCTCACAATATAAAAGAAAAAGATATCCAGCTGCCTCGCCAATACTACATTACACAACAACTAAAGCAACTTTTAAACAATAATCTTTCAGTTATGGTATTTCACCTGACGTATAGCATCAGCAAGTCAAGGCAACTAGCCTTGTAATACTCTTAACCAAATCTCTGTACTTCTAATATTCCACTGAACAATGGTGGAAAGGTCATAATTAGTGATGCACCAAAATAAAACAGTCTCTATCTAAACCAAAAAGTTTCCTGTGTTCCCGTTTTGATTGTCCTCAGGATCTCAAAAAGATACTACACTGCTCAAAAAAATAAAGGGAACACTCAAATAACACATCCTAGATCTGAATGAATGAAATATTCTCATTGAATACTTTGTTCTGTACAAAGTTGAATGTGCTGACAACAAAATCACACAAAAATCATCAATGGAAATCAAATTTATTAACCAATGGAGGCCTGGATTTGGAGTCACACACAAAATTAAAGTGGAAGAACACACTACAGGCTGACCCAACTTTGATGTAACGTCCTTAAAACAAGTCAAAATGAGGTTCAGTATTGTGTGTGGCCTCCACGTGCCTTTATGACCTCCCTACAACGCCTGGGCATGCTCCTGATGAGGTGGTGGATGGTCTCCTGAGGGACCTCCTCCCAGGCCTGGACTAAGGCATCCGCCAACTCCTGGACAGTCTGTGGTGCAACGTGACGTTGGTGGATGGAGCAAGACATAATGTCCCAGATGTGCTCAATCGGATTCAGGTCTGGGGAACGGGCGGGCCAGTCCATAGCTTCAATGCCTTCATCTTACAGGAACTGCTGACATACTCCAGCCACATGAGGTCTAGCATTGTCCTGCGTTAGGAGGAACCCAGGGCCAACTGCACAGCATATGGGTCTCTCACGAGGGGTCTGATGATCTCCATCTCGGTACCTAAGGCAGTCAGGCTACCTCTGGCGAGCACATGGAGGACTGTGCAGCCCTCCAAAGAAATGCCACCCCACACCACCATTACTAACCCACTGCCAACCGGTCATGCTGAAGGATGTGGTCAGGCAGCAGATCGCTCTCCAACGGCGTCTCCAGACTCTGTCACATCTGTCGCATGTGCTCATGTGAAACCTGCTTTCATCTGTGAAGAGCACAGGGCACCAGTGGTGAATTTGCCCAATCCTGGTGTTTCTCTGGCAAATGCCAAGCGTCCTGCACGTGTGTTGGGCTGTGAGCACAACCCCCATCTGTGGGACGTCGGGCCCTCATACCATACTCATGGAGTCGGTTTCTAACCGTTTGTGCAGACACATGCACATTTGCGGCCTGCTGGAGGTCATTTTGCAGGGCTCTGGCAGTGCTCCTCCTGTTCCTCCTTGCACAAAGGCAGAGGTAGCGGTCCTGCTGCTGGGTTGTTGCCCTCCTACGGCCTACTCCATGTCTCCTGGTGTACTGGCCTGTCTCCTGGTAGCACCTCCAGCCTCTGGACACTACGCTGACAGACACAGCAAACCTTCTTGCCACAGCTCGCATTGATGTGCCATCATGGATGAGCTGCACTACCTGAGCCACTTGTGTGGGTTGTAGAGTCCGTCTCATGCTACCACGTGTGTGAAAGCACCACCAACATTCAAAAGTGACCAAAACATCAGCCGGAAAGCATAGGCACTGAGAGGTGGTCTGCAGAACCACTCCTTTATTGAGTGTGTCTTGCTAATTGCCAATAATTTCCACCTGTTGTCTATTCCATTTGCACAACAGCATGTGAAACTGATTGTCAATCAGTGTTGCTTCCTAAGTGGACAATTTGATTTCACAGAAGGTTGATTTACTTGGAGTTATATCGTGTTGTTTAAGTGTTCCCTTTATTTTTTTGAGCAGTGTAATTAAAGGCTATATGCATGCTTTCAGAGTGCACGAAGTTCAATCGTTTGCTCCCTAAACTCAATTTGTTCTTCCTGCCCAGCCTGATATTAGCATTTAATAATGAATAATGAAAAGGGTTCAGAGATGACACCTGTAATCTCGACGCCTTTCTTGTAGGTTCCTGGGTAACCTTCACTGGCCATTACCACAGTCACCGCAGCACTGTTTTCCAGCCACTCAGGAGGATTCGATGCCAATTTGCCTTGGAGGGTGTTTTTCAGAACCTCATACAGATCGCTTTTCAGAAGGGGTACCAACACCTGCAAATCAAGATCTAAATCAGTGGTACAGCACCAGTTTTTCAGAGCCAAGCCAAAAACACAAACAAAAAAAACCACACACAGGAAACTCTGAGGCATGGTTCAGTATCTGCAGTTTTTTTTATTAACTCAGTATAAATCAGCATAATAATGAGTGGATCTGTCTATCATGGACTTTCCTCTACAGTCCCCTTACTATATCCCATGTAGGTCTGTGAGGGCACTTAATGACTGAAAAAGCCAAGCATCAAGTAACATCACAAGATGCTCTCTTGAATATTGGGAAATCATGCTGGGATAATATGGGTCATCAGATTTTGGACAAACCTGTGAAGTCCATGCCAGCTCGACTACTTATAGCCAAAGGATGAACAAACCAAATACTGAATAAAGTCTGAAATATGTTTATTTCTTCCAATTAAAGTTTTTTTCAAAGTAGGTTTGACCACTTTAGATGTTAGTGTGTTTTAATAAGGTAAGGCATATTGCAAACTTAATACCATAAGATGCCTAAGGGGCTAAATGAAATTTAGACACACAATATTGTGATAATCAACACTGTGATGCCAATTTAGTTAGATGAACCCACACAACATAGCATCTTCCATTGATTATTTAATCATCATGGAATAGCTTTTATTGTAACATCATTATTTATTAGGGTAGATATTAATTGATCCAGGTAATTGTAGGTCATTCTAAATCATTGTAACATTTCTAAAGTCAGTTCACCATGGGAATGTGCTTGAATTGCCAGTGCCACTGCGCCATTACTCTTTAAGGGCGAAAGAGGATCGATTGATTGGGCTAACCAGCTAATGCAAGTTTGGCAGCACATGTATGACAAAATGAACGTACAGAGTGAACGTTCTCAGCACAAACACCCTGCAGCATCCACTGCTTCTCCAAGTCCATTCATCTGAAATCGAATTACTGCTACACTGGATGTCTGGCACCCTTCTTTTGAACATGCTTGCTCAATTAATTCTATACAGGAAAGTGGATCTACAGCAGAATTGCTTTTATTTGCATATAGGAAAGCATTCGAAAAATACATATTATAATCTTTCCAAGGAATGTTCCAAGTTTGGATGTGTGTAGCTAGTTGATGTTCCATTTGTACAGTATAATATTCCCTGCAATCTTTTCTACAGAATAAGGATTAAATGAAATAATCTAGTAATAATACTGTAAGATAACTAGATTCTTGAATTTCTGTAGAAAAGCAACTGTTAAATAAACTTTTAAATAAACCAAAATTAGGAATGGGAAGACCTGTAGAAAGCGAGTTCTACATCGTATGACTAAATAGCCTACACACCAACCTGACACTCTGGGTCGCCGAATCGGCAGTTGAACTCCAGAACCTTTGGTCCCTGATTAGTCAGCATCAAGCCTGCATAGAGCACACCTGGTGGAGAGGGAATTCAGTTTCTGGTTTGCATTGTCATTTGTTTTTGTTTCTAGTGTTAATTTGGTAATAATAAAAAGACCTTCCAACAACAACAAAAAACACAAAACAAAGAAGCCATAAATGAAACCCTTACCCACAAATGGCATGCCTTCTTCTTTCATGCCATCCACAGTCTTCTGCAATACAGTGGTTTTAATCTGCTGAAGCATGTCCTCAGATACCTACACAAGCACACATCATCATGACAGGGGTTACATTTACAGCATTTAGCAGACGACCTTATCCAGAGGGACTTACAATCCAAGCAGTTGTGGGTCAAGGAGCCAACAGTGGCAGCTTGGCAAAGGTGGGATTTGAACCCTGGACCTTCTGGGCCATAGTCCAGTACCTTACCCGCTAGGCTTACTCTCCAGAATGCAGATTTGATTAAGTTCTGCAGCTAAGTCAGTCAGTATATAAAGTATTTACATCTATCAAAAACTTCTGTCTGGATTGTCAAAGTATCATGGTGGAACAGAGAAATACAGCTGGGTAAAACACCGTTTGCCTCCTAAACATTTAGACCGCCATTAGTCTAGCCAAAGCAAAAACTAGTTAGCAACATAAAAATAAAGCAAAAAGGCCTCTGTTCACCTGTGGGGTCGGGCAGTAAGCCCCCATTCCGCCTGTGTTGGGTCCTTGATCTCCATCCAGTAGCCTTTTATGGTCTTGAGCTGGTGGCATAGCAGCAACTGTGGATCCATCACTGAAACACAAACACTGAGAGAATCGACAAAGTCAATGGTGCATGTACATGCTTACACATCTATTAGGAGAAAAGCCCACTCACAGACACTTCCTCTCCCTCGAGCAGTTCTTCGACTACTACAGTATCACCAGCAGGGCCAAATGCCTTGTCCTAAAACACCACAAATAACACAATCTCTTGTTAGCCTACTCACCTATGGTAGGACCATACAATAGAAATACATTGAACATATTGTCACAATAACTTTAAGAATAAAGTTAAATGTTCTCAAAGACAAGGCATTTAATGAATTATAAGGGGGAAAAAACCATCAGTACAATGTTTCGTTTTCACCGTTGCCCTTCTGAGAAAGTGGTCAAGAACAAATTAAAATCAAACACTGAATGCTCGCTGACCTTCATGATATCCAGCACTGCCTGGCAGGCCTCGTGCTTATCCTTAGCTACTATCACTCCCTTGCCAGCAGCCAGACCGCTGGCTTTCACCACCAATGCTGGGAAATCCGCCCTGCATAAAATGTTAAATGCACAATTATCTTGTATCATCTTGCTATGTCACTTGTGCTACTTCTTACTGTTTCCTGATAGCAGGGCAAGGCTGAGAAGAAACATCCTAAGGAGAAATACATCACGGTGCAAAAAACAAGACCGTGTGACTATGCAAAAGTGGCATTAGATAGCATCACAACTGACAGCAGAAATCAGAAATTCAAGATTCTGCCCAAATCTGACTGGTTTGTCACTCTATGGTGTTCTTTTTTCATTTCATGTTACCTGTATTCAACATTAGCCTGAATATGTCAGTGGTTCCCAAACTTCCTCTGCAGTTCCCTCCTTCTGGAGACAAGAACATTTGTCTATACAAAAACTTGTTGTTCACATTAAATGTGCAGTAAATTCAGACACACACAATGAAGACAAGAAAGTAAAAGAGGGACAAGGTTTTGATGCTTTCTGTGCAGTCATGGCATCTACTTCTGTCAAAAAAAGATCAGGGTGAGTGGTGAGACTAAGACATGGGAGATTTTACAAACATAGAATTCACAGAAATCTTTAGAATGCCAAACGTTTATCTATCTATGCCAACAAGTTTCTTCAAGATTCATGAGGCAGGACACCAGTGTGAGGACCATATTTCTAAAAAAGCATGTAGTGGTTGGATGGCACTAGGTGGCAACAGGAGCGTTTTCCTATACGCATCGGCAGATTCTCATTTTGTTTGATTATCTATGCGTTTTGCAAATCCATTCATTATGATCCCACGCCCAACCATATCAAACTACACCATGCAGAGGAATTATGGTTGTACTACAAGGCAAGTTTTCCCCAAAGTGGCCCAGATCAGAACTGAATAGGTGTGACTGAGTGGGGTTTTTACTGTTCACACTGCAATGAAAAAACAAACCTGTGTTATAAACCAGAGCCACTTTTACCTGTAGTGTTCTTTGTTTATTTGACATCACTATCAGCATCAATGGTCATTTCAGCGACACACACAAGGTTATATCTATATGCAAGGTTACATCATATATACAGTGGGGCAAAAAAAGTATTTAGTCAGCCACTGATTGTGCAAGTTCTCCTACTTAGAAAGATGAGAGAGGCCTGTAATTTTCATCATAGGTACACTTCAACTATGAGAGACAAAATGAGAAAGAAATCCAGGAAATCTCATTGTAGGATTTGTAAAGAATTTAATTGTAAATCATGGTGGAAAATAAGTATTTGGTCACCCACAAACAAGCAAGATTTCTGGCTCTCACAGACCTGTAACTTCTTTTTTAAGAAGCTCGTCTGTCCTCCACTGGTCACCTGTATTAATGGCACCTGTTTGACCTCATTATCTGTATAAAAGACACCTGTCCACAGCCTCAAACAGTCAGACTCCAAACTCAACCATGGCCAAGACCAAAGAGCTGTCGAAGAACATCAGGAAGAAAATTGTAGACCTGCACCAGGCTGGGAAGAGTGAATCTACAATAGGCAAGCAGGTTGGTGTGAATAAATCAACTGTGGGAGCAATTGTAAGAAAATGGAAGACATACAAGACCATTGATAATCTCCCTTGATCTGGGGCTCCATGCAAGATCTCATCCCGTGGGGTCAAAATGATCATGAGAACGGTGAGCAAAAAATCCCAGAACTACCTGATGAATGACCTGCAGAGAGCTGGGACCCAAAGTAACAAAGGCTACCATCAGAAGCACACTACGCTGAGAGGGATCAGATCCTGCAGTGCCAGGCCTACTAAAAACTTTTTTGCCCCACTGTGTATATGTGTATGTGTGTGTATTATATATATATATTATATATATATATATATATATATATATATATATATATATATATATGTGTACACACACACAACACACAACACACACACACACACACACATATACATATATACACACATACACAAAAGTATTCAGCCCCCTTGAACTTTTCAACCTTTTGCCACATTTCAGCTTTAAACATAAAGATATGAAATTGTAATTTTTTCGTGAAGAACCAACAACAAGTGGGACACAATCGTGAAGTGGAACGAAATTTAATTGGATATTTTAAGCTTTTTTTGAAATAAAAAAACTGAAAAGTGGGGGCGTGCAAAGTTATTCGGCCCCCTTGCGTTAATTCTTTGTAGCGCCACCTTTTTGCTGCGATTACAGCTGCAAGTCTCTTTTGGGTATGGTCTCTATCAGTTTTTGCACATCGAGAGAATGAAATTTTTGCCCATTCTTTTCCTTGCAAAACAGCTGGAGCTCAGTGAGGTTGGATGGAGAGCGTTTGTGAACAGCAGTTTTCAGCTCTTTCCACAGATTCCTCGTTGGATTCAGGTCTGGACTTTGACTTGGCCATTCTAACACCTGGATACGTTTATCCTGTGAACCACTCCATTGTAGATTTTGCTTTATGTTTTGGGATCATTGTCTTGTTGGAAGATAAATCTCCGTCCCAGTCTCTCAGGTCTTCTGCAGACCCCAACAGGTTTTCTTCCCAGAATGGTCCTGTATTTGGCTCCATCCATCTTCCTGTCCCTGCTGAAGAAAAGCAGGCCCAAACCATGATGCTGCCACCACCATGGTTTGACAGTGGGGATGGTGCAAGCAGGCTGATGAGCTATGTTTTGCTTTTACACCAAACATAACGTTTTTTGCATTGTGGCCAAAAAGTTCGTCTGACCAGAGCACCTTCTTCCACATGTTGGGTGTTTCTCCCAGGTGGCTTGTGCAAACTTTTTATGGATATCTTTGAGAAATGGCTTTCTTCTTGCCACTCTCCATCAAGGCCAGATTTGAGCAGTGTACGACTGATTGTTTGTCCTCATGGACAGAGTCTCCCACCCTCAGCTGTAGATCTCTGCAGTTCATCCAGAGTGATCATGGGCCCTCGTTGGCTGCATCTCTGATCAGTCTTCTCCTTGTTTGAGCTGAAGGTTTAGAGGGACGGCCAGGTCTTGGTAGATTTGCAGTGGTCTGATACTCCTTCCATTGCAATATGATCGCTTGCACAGTGCTCCTTGAGATGTTTAAAGCTTGGGAAATCTTTTTGTATCCAAATCTGGCTTTAAACTTCTCCACAACAGTATCTCGGACCTGCCTGGTGTGTTCCTTGGTCTTCATGATGCTCTCTGCGCTATAAACAGAACTCTGAGACTATCACAGAGCATGTGCATTTATACGGAGACTTGATTACACACAGGTGGATTCTATTTATCATCATCAGTCATTTAGGTCAACATTGGATCATTCAGAGATCCTCACTGAACCTCTGGAGTGAGCTTGCTGCACTGAAAGTAAAGGGCCGAATAATTTTGCAAGCCCCACTTTTCAGTTTTTTATTTCTAAAAAAAGCTTAAAATATCCAATAAATTTCGTTCCACTTCAAGATTGTGTCCCACTTGTTGTTGATTTGTCACAAAAAATTACAATTTCAAATCTTTATGTTTGAAGCCTGAAATGTGGCAAAAGGTTGAAAAGTTCAAGAGGGCCGAATACTTTTGCAAGGCGCTGTGTGTGTATACAGAGGAAACCACACAGACACGGGGAGGACATGCAGACCCAGGCCGCTCCCCCCTGGGACTGAACCCAGGACCTTCTTGCTGTGAGGCAGCAGTGCTACCACTGAGCCACGGTGCCGCCCACCTGCAATATAAATGTACCCAGAGCTAAATAGGTTAGCCAGCATGAGGAAACATACTTCTTTTGCCAGCCAGTACAATCCAAACCCAGTTTTCTTTTTTACGATAAGGACCATCTCAACTTATCGTCTCGCATCACAAATCTGTTGTCTGTACAACCAGCCACGTCTCAGTCTGACCACTAATGCCTCCTGACAGGGTTGTGACACAAGCCATGAAGAAAATCAAAAACTCTCACTTCCCTGTCCTCTCTATAATCTCTAATATTATCATTTACAACAGATTAATGTGAACACAACTTTGCTTTCAGTTCAAGAGCATGACATGTTCAGAGTACTGGTGGATACAGGCCATACTAAAAAAAAAATCATATCTGAGCCACTTTTACCTGCTGCTTGAACTTAGCCTCATGCTTGCAGTCTTGAGTTTTTGTTTGTTTGTTTGCTTCGGTTTTATTCTCACAAACTACTCGGCTTTTTACTCATGCTGGAAAGTTTAGTGTGGTACTTGTTTCTTTATAGCAAAGTCTCGTTTGCTATATCGTGCCCATGTTGTTTGATCAATTCTGTTACGCAGATGTAACATTACGTTAGTGTTTATGACAGGGTCTGCAGAGTCTTGAATAAAGTCACTGACACGTTATACCACATCCATTGACATTGAAATTACAACTAACAATTACCCCTGAATGTAGCTGCAGGCTTCCTCTGGATCAGTGAAGGAGCTCCAGCGGGCTGTGGGGATATCATGGCGATCCATAAAGCTCTTGGAAAAACTTTTGCTGGCCTCTAGCTGTGCAGCCCTTGCGGAGGGACCAAAACACAATATTCCCGCTGCTGTCAGATCATCCACCATACCTGTGCATCAAGACTAGAGTTTATCAGCATGGTTTGTTATACAATTTAACCATTCTAGTCACGATACATTACATCCAGAAAGTAGCCATGTCTTAAAAGATTTTACCTGCAGCAAGAGGGGCCTCTGGGCCAACTACCACCATTCCCACACTATGATCTTTACAATATTGAGCCAGGATAGCATGATTGCTCACACTTACAGCTAGAAAGAGAGTAAACATGAATTAAACAGAGGAAATGAGATACATAGTACAGACTAAGCCCGAAGACCTGACAGAATGTACATTTTACACATCAAACTTAAGACAAACAGGCATTAACCTTTACTGAGGTGGAGACCACTAGACACACGCACAGAGGAGCATGAACATCCACTCACCAGAGTTGGAGATCTTTCCACAGCTGGCTGTTCCCGCGTTGCCAGGGGCTACCAGGACTTGTTGAACATGAGGTGACTGAGTCAGCTTCCATGCCAATGCATGCTCACGCCCACCATTGCCAACAACGAGCACACGCTCAGCCATGGCGAACCTCTACAAGGCATAGATTAGGCTGTTAAGTTACAGATTCCCAACAACAGCTCTGCTTCACTACTACTGAAGAGTCCACTTCCTGAAATATGTTTCTTAATTAATATCCTCTAAAATATGACATTGCAGGAAAGGTCACAAAATGCAAATGCGAAGCACTGACATTTACAGTCTGTAATGAGACCACAGAACATCCAATTGATTATTAAGTCATGTCAAGTGAAATATCTGTATCATGCACTTCAAACAGAACTTTATCTCCTAGCAGCAGTGATGTAATGGACAGTAGTTGAACTGGGATCCATACAGGTCAATCCACGGTTCAGCATGCATGTGAAGCGAAATAATAGGGGTGGAACGATACACTCTGCTCATGTTTTGAGTCACGATACTGACAACTGTAGTTCTATAGAATATGGAAATAAATAGTTTAATAACAGTGGTTACCAAACTTTTTCTGCAGCAACCCCCTTTGAGCTAGTACTGAAGTTAAAAAAAAACCTAAATAATGATGTGATTTCAAACAGATCATGTCAACAAGTGATTATAACCATGATTCGGTACAAAAGCAGTATCTATGAAAGGCTGAGTCTTTGTGGAGCAAAGGTGGGCAGAGGATCTCCAGTTTGTATCCAAATGTGTGACAAATGTTTAAAACCAATGTTCCTCAAAGAAGGTTTGGGAAGGGATTTACATATTTCACTCCTAACTTTTTCTGATTTAGCTTGTTTTGCATTGTCTTGTTGAAAAATGCATGAATGTCCCTGGAAAAGATGTTCTCTGGAAGGCAACACATGTTGCTCTAAAATCTCAACGTACATTTCTGCATTAATGCTGCCATCACAGAAGTGTAAATGACTTTTTCCGAGGGTACTGACACCATACCAGGGCAGAATCTGCCTTTTGGACTGGTTTCTGATAACAGTCTGGATGGTCCTTTTCATCTTTGGCCCATGGCATCCATTTCTTCCAAAAAAGATCAGGAATACTGATTCGTCTTACCACAATACATATTTTCACTGTGTGATGCCTCCGAGCCCAGAAAAGGCAACGCTACTGCTGGACATGGTTGACATGAGGCTTCTTTTTTGCACAGCAACATTTAAAGTGGCATTTGTGACTAACTCTGGATTGTAGTGCTTCATAAAGGTTTGCTAAAGTAATCCATTGCCCCTGTGGTTCTATCAGCTATTGATGAATGACGGTTCTTGATGCAGTCTGAGTGATCGGACCTTTGCCCTTTTGGTAGCCTAGTGGTTAAGATACTGGACTCTGGACCAGAAGGTCCAGGGTTCAAATCTCACCTCTGCCAAGCTGTCACTGTTGGGTCCTTGAGCAAGACCCTTAACCCACAATTGCTTGGATTGTAAGACTGTATCAATTGTAAGTCGCTCTGGATAAGGGCGTCTGCTAAATGCTGTAAACGTAATGTAAATGGAGAAAAACCCAATCTTTCTTTGAGGAACTTTTCTAAAATCATTTCACACATTTGTTGACAAAGTGGAGGTGCCCTGTCCACCTTTTCTCCTCAAAGATTCTGCCTTTCATGGATATTGCTTTTGTACCAAAACATGAATACAATCACCTGTTGACATCACCCATTTGAAATTTTATTTTTTTTTACCTCATTACTAACTAAATTACAGGGTTATTACAGAAACTATATAGAAATTACTGATATAGCTTTAGAGCTGTGAATTAAATGCCTTGCCCAAGGACCCAACAGTCCTTGGCAGAGGTGGAAGTTGAACCCTAGACATCCTGGTACACTGTCCAGTACCTTAAATGCTAAGCCACCACGGTCCCACAACAATCTCACAAACTTTACACAAAGGTGGCCTGTTTGGAAAGGAGGTTACAAAGAAATGCATCATGTAATTAAAGTTTATTTATTAATATTGCTTATTTTCATGCAATACAAAATGAAGTCTCTTCTGAAAAGGTGCTACACCGAGTCTCGTTTGCACTTCTGTTGTTATGGGAAAATAGGTTTTATGGTCAAATAAGTCAAAGACTGATTTTTTTGGCACTATGTTTGGTAAAAACCAAACAGATCACAGTATCCAAAATTAAACTATAGCTCCTGTGAAGCGTGGTGGTAGCGACATTTTGTTGTGAGAATGTTCTTCAGTCAGGACTGGGCAATTGGTCAGGACAGAAGGGAAACTGGATGTTGCAAATGAAAGCCTCTGCTAGACAGCCGAAGATGGGTAGGTGGTTCCAGCACCACAGCACTAAACACACTGCCAAAAAACAATGCAGTGGCTTACGGATAAGAAGATGAATGCCCTTGAGTCTCAAAGTCAGATAAAAAAATCTGATTAAAAAAAAAAAAAAAAAAAAGTGTGGACAGATGTGAAGACAGCAATCCACTGTCACTCAATATGTACACAAAATATGGATGAACTTCTGCAAGGAAATTTTTGACATTTTCCGAACATGAGCTTCATAGATTTTGTTCATTGTACAGCTGACCTCTGCAAATCAGAAATACATTGTATAGCTAAAAGTATGTGGACAACTTTTCTAACCAGCTTGAGCTTGTCAACCAGATCAATCCTGTGATTACAAAAAGTAGTGGTTTACCAAATCTGGTGTGGGACAAAAAATAAGAACATGCACAGAACCCCAATCCAAAAGCAAACACCATGTCATAAGGAAAACTGACTATTAAAGAGGTCATGGCATCCAAGACTGACCTCAGTAATGCTTTTGTTGCTAAATGGAAATGAATTCCTGGTATCAAGTTCCAAAATACAGTGAAAAGCCATTCCAAAATAATGCCAATGTTTTTGTATGGAGATTAGTATCCACACATGAATGTGATGGCTGGATTTTTAAATATTGTAGTGTGCTTTAGGCCAGGTAGGGTACTAAGACAGAAAGCATCTGTCTTATAACGGAATACCAATAAAATCCACACACATTAATGAGGCAATTCCCACATGGGCAGTGCAACTGGATGGAAAAATTGACCTATGGGTATTACTATGAGATGCAGCCGAAGTGTCTTGCACTTGTAAATCTACTACATGCATTAATTTAGCCAAGAAACCAGTCACACATCAAGCTCATTCTTACTCTGGCTAACAGAAGACGAGTGCAAAAAGCACATCTTAAATGATCAACATTACATACAATGTGATAAACAAAAACAAAGCATGCTGCGCGTGGTTGCTTCTACAACTCACTTCCGGGTACCTATCGTGAGACAGAAATAAGTTAAACGCAAGCATTTGACACCTGTCAGCAATAAAGTCCCTTGTAAAACCGGGCAGAGAACAATATTTTCTGGTCCCTAGGACGTGGACACGGCAGAATACTTCTGCGCACAAACGCACGTGGCTTCGGATTGACTGGGACTCGACTAAAGCTTATGCAACATGTGTGTTAAGAAGCAGTTATTTCCTTCTACTCCAAAAAAGTTTTCAAAATCTCAGCTACTAATTAAATGATAAAGTGTTTAACTAAAGCAATGTCCTTCTTATAAAGTTAGAATAGTTTAAAGAAATTACAGACACTTACAAAGCAACGATTCTACATAGGATTCTACAACGTAAGACTAACGTGCTAAGGGATACTAAAGGTTTTGAAGTTGTTACTCACCTTGTTAAAAGTAAAGATACAGGAGGTCGAAGCGGTTACAAGTTCTGGGACAAGCAAGAGAAACTATTATTGACAGAAGAAACGCTTCTTTAAACAAAACCCGCCTCCAGCGATATAACTGGCTAGTACCGTCCCGCCTCGCGCGCCATTATTGGCTAACACACCTTTAAAGCAGTGTTTCTCAATCCTGGTCCTGGCGCCCCGCTTCTCTGCATGTTTGTGTTTTCCTGCTTCCAACTCAACTAAGCCAAATACTCAGCTCTTTAACCAGCCGGTTACTGAGTTAAAGTGGATGTTAGAGGTGGCCGATACCGGGAGTTTTGGTATCGATTCGATACCAAGTAAATGCAGGGCCAGTATCGCCGATACCGATACGGTTTAATATTTAAGCTTCATAGATCCAAAGGATCCAGAAGACCTAGGATAGAATTTCACCAAACGTTGTACATGACAATAAAATACTTTATTATCTCAATCTATATTTTTCTTTAAGAACAATGGAACAGTAACAAAACAAAGTTTGCCTTAGCATTAGGAAAATAAATATTTTTTGAGGTAGAAAAGGAGAAACTATAATACAAAAATAAAAAAAAATTTCTCCCCTTACTAGACATCTTTTCTAGTTTTTTCTTTCTTTGTTTATTTTTTTTCAAATAGAATTGTTCTTAGGAAAAAACAATAAAAAAATAAGGAATTTTCTTCTTTTCAGTGCAATTCTGTTTTTTCTTAAATAATGTAAAGTGGAAAAAAGCTGACAAACCACAATACAACAAAATGAACACACCACAACAAATATTGTGAACAGCTTCAAACTTATTCTGTTTTTCAAGTCGACCAATACAAGAAAATAATACAAAGAATAAGGAATTTCTTCCCTTCAGTGCACTTCTCTACGTTTTTTCCTTAAATAAAGAGTGTAAAAAATATAACTTAAAGCTAATGAAAACAATATTCTGAGGTTAGAGAGCTGACAAACCACAATACGGAAAAATTAAGACACCACAACAAATATTGTAAACAATTTCAAACTTGTTCTTCTTTTTAAGTCAAACAATACAAGACAATAATATAAAGAATAAGGAATTTCTTCCCTTCAGTGCACTTCTGACTTTAAACAAAATAAAAGCAATAAGTAACGGAGGAGAGCGCTGATTGGCTGGCACCGCTGAGTCACGTGACGGTGCAACAACAAAAGAGGAGAGGGGGCGGGGGTGCTGCTCTTACAGCCAGAGAGCAGATTTTGGTGAATCCGTGCAGCAGCATTCAGTGCGTGCCGGAGAGAAAAAAAAGCTTGAGTATCGATCTTATTACATGAGTATTGCTCAATATCAATACCAGCATTGCTATCGATATTTGGATCGATCCGCCCACCTCTAGTGGATGTGTTTAAACAGGACAAGCAGTAAATTGTGCAGAGCGGCGGGGCGCCAGGAACAGGACTGAGAAACACTGATTTAAGCTCACAACCATCCAGTGAGCCACCACCAACTTCTGAATTTCAGAAAGTATAGACATTATATAATTTGATTTCAGTGGTCCTGCGAGAGTTTTGTGTCATGCTGTATAATACAATTCCCATAAACCCCTGGGCCAATTCGGTGACAGATTATGTGATATCGTGTTCATCATGTCTGATTATGTTGTAGCATAGAAGAAGGACCAATAATTAAATCATTCATTCATTTTCTTATTTGCTTATTCCTGGGGTCCCAAGGCAGAAACAACAAGACAGGGAGGCAACCATCATAAGGCACGTTCATACAAACACTAAGGGCACTTTAGAAGCATCATTTAACCTAGCACAGGAAATCAGAGTAAGCCCACGGACACGGGGAGGTCATGCAAACTGCACACAGGTGGAGTCCTAGGTCGGGATCAAACCAGGGATCCTCGAGCTGTGAGGCAACCATGCTAACTGCTGCAGCACTGTGGTACTACAGCTACAGTGGGGCAAAAAAGTATTTAGTCAGCCACTGATGGTGCAAGTTCTCCTACTTAGAAAGATGAGAGAGGTCTGTAATTTTCATCATAGGTACACTCCAACTATGAGAGACAAAATGATTTAAAAAATCCAGGAAATCACACTATTTTTTAAAATAATTTAATTGTACATCATGGTGGAAAATAAGTATTTGGTCAATAAATTTGGTTCAACTCAATACTTTGTAACATAACCTTTGTTGGCAATGACAGAGGTCAAACATTTCCTGTAAGTCTTCAGCAGGTTTGGAGGAAGAAGAATGCTGAGTTGCATCCCAAGAACACCATACCTACTGTGAAGCATGGGGGTGGAAAATCATGCTTTGGGGCTGTTTTTCTTCTTGGGATGCTTGGGGTCATTCTTCTTTCGCCAAACAAAACAAGTTGAGTTTTTACCAAAATGTTCTGATATTATACCACATGATATTCTCCCAATCCTCTTCTGGATCATCCATATGCTCTCTGGCCAACTTCAGACGGGCCTGGACATGCCAAACCAAAAAACAAAAACAAAAACAAAACAAGTTGAGTTTTTTATTTTATTATTAACCAAAAATGGTTTTTTCTATAAATTATTACCACATGAAATTCTCCCAATATTATCCTCCTTTCTCTTCCTGGAATCATCCATATGCCCTCTCTGGGCCAACTTCAACGGTGCCTGGAACATGCCGGGGCATCTGCTTGGATCCTTGAAGTCCCCCTCCCGCTTCCGTCTCTCGGCAATAGTGTGTGTTTTACGATGGTAGCCTTTGTTACTACTTTTGGTCCAACTCTCTCTGGGCATGGGGTCATTCAATTTGCATCCAGGTCCCTCCGTGTAGCCTCCTGGGATTTTTTGCTTCAATGTTTCTCCCAATGATCATTTTGGAACCCCACGGGATGAGATTCCTTCTTGCGTGGGGCCCCTGAATCGAGAGATTCATTCAGTGGTTTTGTAGGTCTTAAATTGTATATTTCCTTTATGTGTCCTTTGTGTCCCCTTCACATTTTTTTTCTTAACAATTTTGCCTCCCACATTTGATTTAATATGTAATTCACACACAACCAACCCTGCTTGCCTATTGTAGAGTCCACCACTTCCCCCCATCCCTGCTTGCAGTCCCTACAATTTTTCCTTCCGGTGTTACCTTTTCGACAGCTCTTGGTCCTTGGCCATGGTTTTGAGTTTAAGAGTTCCTGACTTGTTTGAGGCTGTGTAAAGGTGGTCTTTTATTAATTAATATCAATATATATAACCAGATAAACGAAGGGGTCCCCAACAGGGTGTGCCATTAATAACAGGTAACGCAGTGGAGGACAGAAAGCTTCCTTAAAGAAGAGTTGTTACAGTCTGTTACGCTAGAAAATCTTGCCTTGTTTTTTTGGTGGTGACCAAATACTTATTTTCTCACCCACCATGATTTACATTAATTCTTTTTAAAAAAATCCTACCAATTGTTGATTTCCGGATTTTATTTTTTTCTGTTTTCTTTTTTCCCTCATTTTTTTTTGGATTTTTTTTGTCTCTCAATTGGAGAAGTGTAGCTATGTGAAAATTACAAGACCTCTCCCTCAATCAGTCGACGCAAGAAGAACTTTGCACATCAGTGGCTTGACGTCAATTACTTTTTTTTTGCTCTCCACTGTAATATCCTTGATACGATAATTCCAGGGGTTGGCAATTGTCATTTGTGTTTTTTGTGAGTTTTTTTTGGTACTCGGGTTTTTCCCCTCCACTTAGTTCCATACCCTTGTTACAACCCACCGCAAAAAAAACAGTTTTTTTTTTTTTTTAAAATTTTTTTTAAAATGTTTTTATTAATATAATTTATTATATTTTTATTATTTCAAAAACAAAGCAAGAGCACACGAATTAATTATAATACATTTCTATGAATATCTAATTAATGATTGTATCAAAATGCATCTCAAAATCAAATTTCAAAGCATCCAATTAATTAATAAAGCTGGGCAAATTTTTTCCCCTAACGTCATCCTTAATAACAGTTATGTTTGCTTGCTTTTTGCTTTGCTTTTTCGATTTTTTAAACTTCTTTTTCATTTTCAATCATTCATCAGCTCCACATTATGTTTCATCAGTAATGATTTAAAAAATAATGTATGGAAAATGACAACCCTTTTTAAACCTTTTTACTTTTATATTTTGATTATTAACAATCTCTGGCTTGTGTAAAATTAAATTTTTATACCCACAACAATCAAATGCCAAATTTCTTGCCTTTTTAAAAAATTAAAATTTGTTTTAATTACACAATTTGTGTCCATGTTACATAATGGACAAGAACATGTAAGCTTGTAAACCGCCCACAGTTTTGTGAATTCCCAAAATTCTAATAACACAGGACTTACAAGCGATAAAGAAACAAGGTTTTTGAGGCAATTAAAAAAAGATCAATGACTGTGAATGGAATAACCACGTGACTGCAATTAATCAGTTTTCACCCACTAGTGTTTGATAAACGGAACTACAGTGAACTCTAAATAATTTTCTTTTCTCCTGATCAACACATTATTTACGCCACTGGAGAAAAAACAACTCTGCTATGGGCGAATGGAAAGCCGTCCAAGAGAATCCCCAGAAGGACAGAGATTGATCATATCAGAGCAAAGGGCAGTTTCTGCCTGGGGCACTGACCAAGCCCTCCTGAAAACAAAAATACGAAGTGTCCATGCCAAGCGAAAAGCGTAACACCAGAGCTGTAAAATGCTGCCCGGGAACCTTATGTGTGTTGTCCATCCACCTTTTTTGGATGGTCCGTCCCCTCCCAACTCAACTGTTTTCCTTTCTTTTCCTTTCCCCTCCCCTCTTTTTTCCTGTTTTTTTCTTTTCTGTTTTTTTCTTCTTCCTCAAATCATCGCTGTTTAACACAATTTTAAACTTGATCTAACAAAGGGAACACATTCAAACAAAAATGACCAATGACCAGAAACCTGATATAATACTTGTACCCTGGTCCTACAAACAAAAGACACTGCATGACGTACTTATGGAAAAGAAAACCTAAACTGTATAAAACAAAACCTTGCCAAAGCACTCTAAATCATGAATCAAGGGTGTTGAGGAAGAATGGCGGAAGGAACTTTTTTTAGTAGGCAACATTAACAAATTTTATATTAATTAACCTTGCCACTTTAAGAGTTTTCCATCGGGGAATCAGCACAAATGGTCCGAGATCAATGAAGTGGAACCAGTCTGTGGTGTTAAAATATCCTCTTTAAAGACAAAAATCTTCACGTTGTTCCGTACCACAGCAACAAAGCCGACCATCACTGCAACAGAACTCTGTGGTACCTCCCCTTCTTTTCACCAACTTGTCAGTTTTAAATCAAAGTACAAGACCAGAAAAGTACAACTATCAAACACGACTGGTGATTAGTTTTTATGACTTCTGTATAGTTTGTGTACAGGTACATGGTTGTTAATCATCCTCCCGCCAAACGTATAGAGTGGTGCAAATTAAAGTTTGTGTGAACCTTTAGATTTTGTCTAATAATTTTCTTTTCTTTATTTCCTATTTCTGCATAAAATATGATCTAAAACAATCATCCAAGAATTTTCAAAACAAACAAAGAAGTCCTAAAAGTAGATAAAGAGAACCCAGGTTAAACAAATGAGACAAATATTATACGTTGATCATTTTTATTTATTGAGGAAAATGATCCAATATTACATATCAGGTTATCAGTGGGGTGGCAAAAAAAGTCTGGTGAACCTCCCCCTAGATTAAAGCAGTTTAATTTGAAGTGTGGAAATTAGAGTCAGGTGTTTTCAGTCATTGCAATCCAATGGATGGGCCAAATCACAGGTGTGAGTTGGGCACCTGTTTTTATTAAATTATTTAAAAGACCAGGGATCTATCAAGTCTGCTCCCTCACATCAACAAACGTTTGTGGAGTGTATCATTGGTACAAACAAAGGAGTTTATGAGGAGCTCAGAAAAAAGTTGTTGAAAAGCTCGCAGGCTTGGAAAGGTTTTCAAAAAAAAAAAACCAAATCCTGCTAAAGAGGTTTGGAAGAATTTTTGGACTCCACCAAATCCACCAGTCCGACAGATGTTGTACAAATGGAGGACATTCAAGCCATTGTTAACCCTTCACCCCCCTCCCCAGGGAGTGGGCGACCAACAGAGATCACTCCAAGAGGCAAGAAGTGTTAAATAGTTGGTGAGGTCACAAAGTACCCCATGGTAACTTATAAGCCAAACTTAAGGCTCTCTCACAAATTGGCTTAACCGTTAATTTTAATGTTTCATGAGAGTCCACCCATCAAGAAGAACATTCTGAACAACAATGGTTGTTACATGGCAGGACTGCAAAAGAGAAAGCCCACTGCCTCTCCAAGAAGAACATTGCTGCTCCTTCCGCAGTTTGTAAAGATCATGGTGGACCGAGCCCAGAAGGCTTCTGGGAAGAATGTTTTGTAGACGGTGAGACCAAAATAGAACTTTTTTTGGTTTAAAGAAAAGCGTTATGTTTTTGGAGAACGGAAAACACTGCATTCCCAGCAATCAAGAAAACCATCTGTGAAACATGGGGGGGGTGGTAGAATTATAGTTTTTTTGGGCCTGTTTTTTTTTGCTGGTATCTGGGGCCCAGGAGGGCTTGCCATCATTTAGGGAACAATGAATTCTGAATGATAATCAAGAGAATTTCCTAATATAGCCTGTCAGGCCAATCTGTCCATGAACTGAATCTCGAAGAGAAAGGTGGGTTTCCATGCAGCAGACAACCGAACCCCTAAGCAACCAAGAGCACAACCAAGGCCGTTCTATTTCCTACATCTAATAAAAAAACCAAAGAATGTTAAAGAAGAATAAAGTTTTTCTGTTTTTTTGGAATGGCCAAGTCAAAGTCCTGACTTAATCCCAATGGAAATGTTTTGTGAAGGGACCCCTGGAAAAAAGTGGAGCAGCTATGTGGAGGAAAACCCCACACACATCCCCCAGAGCTCCTGAAGCTGTTCTGTTTACGGAGGAATGGCCCTAATTCCTCCAAAGGGAGCCGGTTGGGGTGTCATGTGACTTGATTCACCAGTTTGTACATAGGAAACGTTTAAAAAACACGTGCAGTTATTATTTGCACCAGAAATTTACTGAAATCAAAAACACAGGTTTCACAAATCTTTTTTTTGGGCCCCCAACTCTCTTCTCACTGAATATGTTAATATTTGGAAATCATTTTTTTTTTTCCATTTTTTTTTTTTTTTTGGTCTCATTTTGTTTTAAAAAACTAAAAAAAACTCATTTGTTTAACTGGGTTCTCTTTATCTACTTTTAGGACTTGTGTGAAAATCTGATGATGTTTGAAGTCATATTTATGCAGAAATATAGAAAATTCTAAAGGGTTCACAAACTTTCAAGCACCACTGTATGTGCACATGAGGGCTGACAGCTTTATTGTTCATATCCTGAATTTAACATATTTGCAAACAAATACAACAAAAGTTGGCACATGCAAAAGTCTGGACACCTGATGATCAAGTACGGTTTAATGGAGATATACAGTAGTGTTCAAAAGTCTTAGGCCACCATTACATTAAATATACCTTTGTTTTACCAATGGTATAATGACCATATATAATTATTTCTCAGTCTCTTTATTAAAATACAACCAGAACATTGTAAGCAGTATTAAAAATGAAAAGCAGCTACTAGAAGCTACAGTTGCAAGTTTTTAGTGAAACTTCCCCTTACACTTGAGTAACAGCAGCTTCATCAGGACGCCAAGTTGATCCTTTTACAATCCGAAGAAGCTTGACCTAGAATGGTCTTTTTGGAAGGATAGCAGCCAAGAAACCATGTTTTTGGAAGGAGAACAGCGTGACGAGGTTAAGGTATGTTCAAGCTCACAAAGATTGGAATGAAGATCAGGGGAAAAATGTATTATGGGGTGACCAGTACAAGTTTGACAGTTTTGGGTCCAATCATCGACAGTGATTTCTCCCGAGACTGAGAAAGCCACAAAAAGATATTTCAGCATTGCCTGCTTGCAGTTTCTACCATCCAGATTTTATAAACAACTTTGGGAAAGCGGAGGGAAACTGTTCCAAAGTCTTTAATTCCAAGAAAACTCTTGGACAGGACCGCTTGTAGATCCACCAGGAATGCAAATCAAAACTCTATATGAAAGTTTCAAGATTCATCAGAAAAAAACCTTGCCTGAAATCTTATCACAAAAGTCAATATCTGAAGTAAGCAACACTACACCGATTTCACAAGCCCCATGTGGATTGGATTACTTTATCAGGGGGCGTCTCTGATTGAATTATTACACGTCTCCTAGCTGATAAAACAACTGCATACAGGTGGTCATAAAATTCTTGCAGAGCAATACGTTTATGGTGGGTTGTTTTCTCTATGAACCCAGAATTTTGTGCCACACATAGCTGATAAATACAAATGATAACTCATTCCATCAGCAGATATTGCAGATAATTTAATTTTCAAAAAATGCTTTATATCTGAGCTGTCATTGAAATCTCCCCTTTAATCAGCCAATTGTGTCTGGGTGGTTTTTTTTAATCCTCCTCATGGTTTTCCCAAAGAATGAAGATCTCTCAACATCCAGTAAAATTAAATATATATAGATTTGGAATTTGCATGCTAGAAGACAGCAATTATGAGAGGTCAAAAAATGTTTATTCCAATGAAAGGTGGTGAAAAACATTGTTGTCTGTCATTTTCTTCAGGGGACAAGGGAGAAATCAGCAAAATGTAGCTCCATAATCTCACTTTTTAACACAAACAATGTTTCCACTTACCAACATCCAGAGGATTAGTCATGAATACAGCGTTGGATGCCACTCCAAATATCATTTGGTGATGCCAGGCGTCAGGGATCTCTTCACCCTCAGCCACTCTGCGTTGCATGTTCATGGTAGCTACAGGTACAGCTCCATGCTGAAGCCAGTATGCCAGCCAAGGTACCAGATTTACCTGCCTTGGTGGGTAGAAGCCAAAGAATCTACCTAGCACTTGACCACCACTGGCCTGCTTTGCTCCATCTATCAGCTGATGGTGAGTGGCACCTGAAAGAGGGATGTTAAACAAACAGCTCTGTTAATGCACTCTGTCCACATTCCATTGGCTGTCAATACTGAATATTCTCCACTCCAGTCTATCTATTTGTCTTGCACTAGCATTCAGACATTCTAGTCTTGTTCATAAACATGGCTTTAGAGGGAATACTTAAGGGAGGGTTTGGATTTGGATTTGTTGTGATTGTTTTACATTTATCAGATTGCGCTAAAACTACTGACCATTCTTTCACATTGCAAATACGCAAAGAAGGTAAAGAGATATCACAATAATGACAATTTATGACACTTTTATGGAGTTGAAGCGAGTAGTCCAATAACACTCACCATGGAATTTGACTGAACTTGAGTAACTATTCAAGGAAGAATGGACATATACTCCCTAATACAGGTGTACAAAGCTAGTAGAGATGCATCCAAACAGACTAGATGCCATAGTTGAATTCTTACAGTTATCATCTAAGCCACCCAAGGAGAATGGGTCTCTTTTTGAGTCTTGATCCTCCCAAGGTTTTTTCCTTATAATGAATAAGTTCTTCCTATCCACTGTCACCCTAGGCTTTCTCAATTTGGGACTGGGCTTAGATAATATAAAATAATAGAACATTGTAAAGCTGCTTTGAGACAATGCTTTCATTCACATGTAGAAGCAAGAAACAACTTGTAAAACCTGGCTTGGCATGACCGCAAACAGTGGAAATAAGACTGCTTTAAGAGTCATAAGACTACAGGGTTTGATTTTTTCCCCCTGCTATCATATATAAATAATTCCATATTGCTTAGCTTGATAGTATTTGGCTGCAATAACTGTTTCAATCCTTTCCAGCTGTGTTTTTACAATAACGACTGTGGTAGCCTAGCGGTTAAGGTACTGGACTCTGGACCAGAAGGTCCAGGGTTCAAATCCCACCTCTGCCAAGCTGCCACTGTTGGGTCCTTGAGCAAGACCCTTAACCCACAATTGCTTGGATTGTAAGACTGTATCAATTGTAAGTCGATCTGGATAAGGGCATCTGCTAAAAGATGTCTATAGTGTCTATAGTGTAAAGTAACACACCAGCTTCACTGCGTGAGTGAAGGTATTCAGGCAAGGGAGAATTGTTCCTTCTTAACTTAGTCTGTACGCAGTGGTCAACTGTTTCTGGGGTTACTGTAATTCCCAGAACCTGGAGCACATCCACTACAGCTGTAGCACCACAAGCTGAGACTCCAATCTGTAGCGTTTGTCTCTTCACAGCTTCCTGGAAAGACCACAGAAAGACTGTGTGCAACTCTGGTTTCACTCCTTCCTCAGAACCTGAAAGGCCCGTTGTCGTACTGGACGTATCCAACTCCATAGTCTTCTAGATGAATTACTTACAGGATTTGGGGATATTTGCTGCACAACAATAAATTACAGAAAAAAAATGATGTAAGATTAGATCACATTTTCGTTATAATGCAGCTATGGTACACCTGTTTTGTACAAGACCACACATCCAGTCAGATAATCAAATGAGACTGAGACCTACTATGAAGCATGCTGATGGCAACATTGTTATGGGGATGTTTTTTCTTCAGTGGGGACTAGGCAGTTGTTTAGGACTAATGTAAAAATAGATGCTGTCAATTATACCCAGTTCTTAAGAGCTGCAGCCCTCTGACAGACAACTGAAGATGGGTAGGTGGTTCACCATCCAGTGAAAGTTAGAATGGTGAATGTCCCCAAGTGGTCAAATCAGAGCCCTGACGTGAATCAGCTCACCATGTAATTTGATTGAACTCAATTTTGAAAGGATTAATGGAAAATATTCCCCAGACTAGGTAATGCAAATCTAGTTGAGACATATCCAATACTGATGGCTGTAATAAAAGCAAAAGGTGACTATATGGAGTATTATATCAGGTGTTGAGTATTTTGAGTAAACAAATTTTTTCTACAAAAAATTAAAGTAAAATTGAGTAACCCATTTTTTCTACAACTGTTGTTTCTTCTCATTTCTTGTATTTTCTAAGACAAAATACATTAAAAAGCCATAAACAATAAAACCAGTGATGGGATAATAACATTGACAGTGTGATGCTGTGTGCAATGTTCTTCTGGTAAAGCTCGAGCCCTGGCATTAATGTGACTGATACGTTGACACGTACCCGCTGACTTAAAACTGCTTCAGACCAAGTACACCCATTCATGGCAACAGAATTCCCTAATGGTCTCTTTCAGCAGGATAATGTGCCATGAAAAGCTACAAACATTAGAATAGCTGGAAGGACAGGAGAGTTTGCTTATTGTTTATTTGTCTAAAAAAATAATAATAATAATAATAAAATAAAACATTGCCAATATAACAGCGCTTGGCATTCTCCTGTAACATCCTATAAAGCTGAAAAATACAGAGCAGGAATTTAAAACCATTTCTCTTTACAGACTCCCTGCAGATCATCCAGGATTCTACAGTGGTGCTTGAAAGTTTGTGAACCCCTTAGAAGTTTCTATATTTCTGCATACATATAATCTAAAACATCATCAGATTTTCACACAAGTCCAAAAAGTAGATAAAAAGAACCCAGTTAAAGAAATGAGACACATATATTATAATTTATTTATTGAGGAAAATGATCCAATATTACATATTAGTGAGTGGCAAAAGTATGTGAGCCTTTGCTTTCAGTATCTGGTGTGACCCCCCCTGTGCAGCAATAACTGCAGCTAAACGTTTCCTGTAGCTGTTGATCAGTCCTGCACACCGGCTTGGAGGAATTTTAACCCATTCCTCCGTACAGAACAGCTTCAGCTCTGGGATGTTGGTGGGTTTCCTCACATTAGCTGCTCACTTCAGGTCCTTCCACAACATTTCCATTGGACTAAGGTCAGGACTTTGACTTGGCCATTCCAGAACATGAACTTTATTCTTCTTTAACCATTCTTTGGTAGAACGGCTTGTGTGCTTAGGGTCGTTGTCTTGCTGGCATGACCCACCTTCTCTTTGAGATCAGTCATGGACAGAAGGTCCTGACATTTTCCTTTAGAATTCTCTGATAGAATTCAAATTCATTGTTTCAATCAAATGATGGTCAAGCCCGTCCTGCCCAGATGCAACGCAAAACAGAGCTCAAACAATGATACTACCACCACCATGTTTTCACAGATGGGTTCTTATACTGGAATGCAATGTTTTCCTTCCCAAACAAAGAAAAACAATCCTTTTCTTTTAAACCCAAAAGTTTTATGGTTTTGGTCTCATCCATCCACAAAAAACATTCTTCCAATAGCCTTCTGGCACTCAATGAACATTAACATTAGCCAATGTGAGAAAGGCCTTCAGTTGCTTAGAAGTTACCCTGGGGTCCTTTGTGACCTCAGCAACTATTACACGCCTTGCTCTTGGAGTGATCTTTGTTGGACGACCACTCCTGGGGAGGGTAACAATGGTTTTGAATTTCCTCCATTTGTACACAATCTGTCTGACTGTGGATTGGTGGAGTTCAAACTCTTTAGAGATGGCTTTGTAACCTTTTCCAGCCTGATGAGCATCAACAACTCTTTTTCTGAGGTCCTCAGAAATCTCCTTTGTTCGTGCCATGATACACTTCCACAAACAATTGCTGTGAAGAGCAGACTTTGATAGATCCCTGTTCTTTAAATAAAACAGGGGGCCCCCTCACACCTGATTGTCATCCCTTTGATTGGAAACACCTGACACTAATTTCACCTTGAAATTAACTGCAAATCCTAGAGGTTCACATACTTTTGCCTAAGTATAATATTTTTGTCTCGTTTGTTTAACTGGGTTCTCTTTATCTACTTTTAGGACTTGTGTGAAAATCTGATGATGTTTTAGGTCATATTTATGCAGGAATATAGAAAATTCTAAAGGGTTCACAAACTTTCAAGCACCACTGTAGATCCTCTCGTGTTCTCTCCTCTTTAGCTGACCCCACAGGTTTTCTAAGGGGTTTAGATTAGGGGACTGGGGTCTCCATGGCAGAGACTTGATTTTGTGTTGATCCAGTGATGACACATTTTTTATTTCTTGACAGATTTTGATTAGAACTGTACTGGTATTGCATGTAGTGAGTGTAGTCATCCCTCTTTTTACGCAAACCTTTTATGGAAACACTGAAGGCGTTCAGTGTGGTTGCCAAAAAGCTTCATTGGTTTCATCTGACCATAGAATACTTCTCAAAGTTCCAGTAGCGCCAGGCGCTTTTGTTTATGGTTAGATGCCAGGAAAGGCTTTTTCCTGGAAAGTCTTCCAATTATCTGTTGGCATAGAGGTGGTGTGGCCTTATACTTTTTCTGGAACTGTGCAAGAATGATCCTCAAGGAATTTTGCATCCATTCCCATTTTCCCAAGTTCATCATTAGAAAGAACCAATTGGTATATTAGTAAATGTGCAAAAGACGGGGCGGCAAGTCTTGGCCCCTTTATAGTGGGGGATGCGTATGCGTAGTAGCCAGAATAGCCTTAAAAAAGGAATAGAAACTATACCTGAATGTACATGTTTATGTACATATGTACAATATACATGTGACTGTATGATCACACGGGCTGCTCAGTAAGACACAATGTCAGCATCAGGTAGGAATGTCACTTTGTCTAATTTTTGTAACCTCGTAAACTCACCTCTCACCAAAAGATTGTTATATATTTATACTTTATAAGGTACACCTTGCTAGTAGTGTATTGCCATTTGCCTTCAGAACTGTCTTAATTCTTTGTAGAATACATTCAACAAGGTGCTGGAAACTTTCTTCAGAGGTTATGGTCCACAATGACCTGACAGCTTCGCATAGTTGCACATCCATAATGCAAAACTCCCATTACACCACAAAGCTCAAATCATCTCAAACTGGTTTCTTTCATTAAGGGCCCCAAAGTGTGCCAAAAATATCCCCCACACCATCAGCAGCCTGAACTGTTGATACAAGGCAGGATGGATCCATGCTTTCATGGTGTTTACGCCAAATTCTGACCCCACCACCTGAATATCACAGCAGAAATCAAGACTCTTTAGAGCAGGCAACGTTTTTATAATCTGCTATTGCCCAATACTGCAAACTGTAGCCTCAGTTGCTTCTTCTTAGCTGACAATAGTGACACCCAGTGTCGTCTTCTGCTGCTGCTGTAGCCCATATGTTTAAAAGTTCGAAGTGCTGTCTCTTCAGAGATGCTATTCTGCATACCTTGGTTGTAACGAATGGTTATTTGGGTTACTGTTGCCTTTCTATCAGCTCAAACCAGTCTAGCCATTCTCCTCTGACTTCTGGCATCAACAAAGCGTTTCTGCCCAAAGAACTTCCACTAACTGGATATTTTCAAAAGTCTCTGTAAACCCTAGTGATGACTGTGTGTGAAAATCCTACTAGATCAGCAGTTTCTGAAATACTCAGACCAGCCTGTCTAGCACCAACAACCATTCCACATTCAAAATCACTTAAATCACCTTTCTTCCCCATTGTAATGCTCGGTTTGAACTTCAGCAGGTCATCTTGACCAAGTCTACATGCCTAAATGCACCGAGTTGCTGTAATGTGATTGGCTGTTTAGATACTTTCGTTAAGGAGCCATTGAACAGGTGTACCTAATAAAGTGGTGGCGAGTGTATACACATTCAATTCTCAATCACAGCAGGCGTGTATGCATGTGACACTTAACCAAGCTAGAAGGTACCATCAGGACAAGAAGCAGAGTCCCTGTGATGGTGGGCTACCTCCTTAGCCTGCTGTGTCACTCAAGTAGAAAGTTAAAGAATTAAAAAAAAAAAAACCTTGGTACAATCTATAGTGACTTCACTTTTTAAAAATTATAATCAGGTAATTCACTAGCCACCACTGTCCAGCTCTATGATGGACTGGAACCCAGTGGCCTGTGAATTCCAGAACCCTCTTGGCCCTGACAAGGATAACCAGGGATGAAATCTATAACATCTATTGGCTTTGAAGACATTTGTTTCTATTTAAATTTGGAAGATGACACTATTCATGACCAGCCTGATACTTCCAATGAGCCAATGTTTGTCACCCTTACAAATAAGGATTTGGATGCGCTGGAAACGCAGAGAAATGAAGTCAGTACAGTCAATCAGATGTCCTGGGCTCTTAACGTAGTCACAGCTTAGCTGAAGAGCAGCGACGCTGAAGCCAGTTTTAGTACCATCAACAAAAAGAGTTATACAGCATCAGCAGCTTTGCTGGTTCTACCACCTCCGTTCTTTCCTATTTTCTTCACAACACCCACAAAGATGTTTGCAAAGACATGGTTTGCTAGTGTAAACTCTGGATCTTTCATTAAACACCAGCCACTGGATCAACACCGGGATCTAATGAAAGAATCCAAGTTTACATCAGTAGACCACAGCACTCCCACTCATCTATCACTGCTTAAGTGACACTGATACACCTGATTATACTACACATTACTTCCCTTACGCAAAACATGTGTTATTCCTCCTGCTGACCTTCGTCAGTGGTCGGTTTCTGGCCAGAATACCACCACTTCATGATGTTGAAAAGTTTGAAACCTAAAAATGGCAACTCTATATATATTCACGCTATAATTGGAGCAACTTTAATACCATGCACTGAGGTTCTCCGTAAACTGCCTTGTGTTCATAGTGACATTCTTTTAATCCTCATTAAATATATTTGTCGTTCAGTCAAGCGCTTTCTACTTCTTAGCGACTAGAGTTAGCAATCGGAATAGTGATCAGTTTTATAATGTTGCACAAAACTAAGACGGTGTAGGATTTAAAGGCATACTAACGACTAAATTGTGCGACGTCCCTTCGCTCTCCTCTGTCACTGAACTTTGTTTTGCTTCCGTTCCTTGCACCGGTAGTGTAAGCAGCGTTTCAACAGTTGTTTTTGGCTTTTTTTGTTTGTTTGTTTTTTAACATCTGCATCCTTCGGAGGCTGCATTTGAAGACCGATAGCTTCATAGGCGCCTAGGATGTCCAATTTCGGAGGCTCCTTCGTATGCGGCCGACACATGCGACCTTCTTTTCCATGGTAACTAGTGATGTGTCGGCTCTAAGAGCCGGCTCTTTGAAATGAACGACGGGAGCCGGTTCGTGATTGGGAACCGATTGGTAAGTTGTTAAGCTACAAACAATGTAAAGAGCCACTAGGGAGCCGAAAGAGCCGGCTCTTTTTAGTGAGCCGAGCCAAAAGAGATGGCTCCCAGAAAAGAGCCGGAATTCACATCACCAATGGTAACGAAAGATCCAACATATCCCGAGGTGCATTGCGTGCTGGGACGCAAACTGGAGATGTGCTGTAAAGCAGGCCATATCGTTTCGGTTAGTGAAGTTGGCTTGCGGTTAGCGATTCGGAGCTTTTTCCGTCTTGCATTCCGTGACGAAGTCACTTTAAACTGTGATTAATGCTACATTTGGCTCGTCCTGATTTGTGAATTCAGGGGACGTCATCGTCTAAAGTGAAGTCATTCGGCGTTATATTTTAGCGCTATATTTTCAAAAGCTTATAACTTCTAAAGGTGGCCACTTAGATTACTGACACCTGCAGTAAAGTGACCAGGCTGACTTGTGAAACTTCTCACAGTCTTAATTCTGTCTGTACGTGGCTCGTATAAACCGTGAGGACGGAAGATGATAACACGCGAAATAATTAAGCCTTTAATTTAACTCCCCATAAAACCGTCCAAGCAGGACAGATAACTTCAAAAACTGGTAATATAGAGAATCAGCACAGGTTAAAGTTACCCTCCATCAGTTCTGAAAGCTATCACAGATATAATTCTGTCTAATAGGCAGTTATTTACATACTGTGTATTATGTGAGGCATTTTCTGATTTGTGAAAGCTTTCACACATATAACTTTGTCTAATAAATATTTATTATGGTGTTATTTATCATTTTTAGGCATAATCTGATTTATGAAAGTGTTCACAGATATAATTTAGTATAAAAAGCATTTATTTATATATTATTTATGACATTTAGGCATTTTCAGATTTGTTAAAAGCTTTCACAAATCTGAAAATGCCTAAAAGTCATAAATATTAAGTAAATAAATTATTATTATTCAAAATTACATGTAAATGTAAATGAATCTCTACAGAGAGAAGTGTGTATCAACCTCAGCCAAATTAATATGGTGGAAAACAATTCACTGTCATAAGAAATTATAAAAATGTGTTTATCTTTTAAAGCAAGGATTTGGATTATTTCCCTTGGTTAATACGTGTGAAAACTTCCTTTTATAATTGAATGTACATGAAATGTGTAGAAGATTTTTTAATGTTCTCAAAATGCCTTTTTCCATCTACATCCCCATTATTTGAGCTTTTGTTTTGCCCCAGGGCACAACTCGGCTCATTCACTTTGAAATAATGAAAAAACAATTGAAACTGTGCATCCTATAATTGACTATCATTGAAAAAAAGGAAATCAAATAAAAATGAAATACAACAAAATATTGAGATATGGGCAGTCAGTCTGCTTTCTGTTTGTTATAACGGTGAAATGATACAAATAAACTTAAAAAGCATATTCAGTATATAAAATAGTGAGTACTATAATATACAACTATTATATTACTATTTATTAGACTTATACTATGTACTATTGCTAATCTATTATTATTGTTTTAGTATATTATTAATTATTTAGACTAGAATCACATGTTTTTTAGCAATACAATCTATGGAGAATTATGAGATGCCTGGACCAATATGGCGACGGCATTGACGCATGATCCAACGGCCAATGCGGCGTCTATACTTTCGCATACCTCCCCTGAGAACTCGGAAATGCATAGCACCCGAGCCATCAAGTATAAACAGAACAACAGAAGTGGAGGAGGAGAGAACGAGGGAGAGGAACGAAGAGTACGTTTTTTCAGAAATATGTAACATAAGTATTATATAGAGTATTATATAGTGTTATAGAAATATTAATATCATATCAAGTTAATTTACTTTTAATTGTTAATTTATGAAGAGAAATGTTCTACCCGGTCACACTGCTCTGTGTCACAAGATAAGATAAAAATAATATGTGCAGTTTAATCACTGGCAGATTATAATTGTTGTTGTTTGATTTTAATACATTTTTATACATGGTTATTAAGTCCTACATCTTAATAGCATGATAATGCTCCACAAAATTGTCCAGTTTTCACATTGCTATACAGGGCCAGTAGATTCCACTAACTGATCTTAATACATCTGAGATGTTTAAAAGAGAAAAGCCAGCTCTCGGGGTTCCTCAGGTATTGTATGTAAAGTATGTAGTGGATTGCACAAGTTGAATAAGTAAAAAAAGTAACATCACTTTTGTTTTGATATTTTTGTAGTAATATTAATATGAAAATGGCATTATGTTGACGATACTTTTTTGCCCCATTGTAGTTGACATAGTTGACACAGTTATAAAGCGACATAGGGATGTACGTATTACAAAGAAGCTTAGTCCACCTGTGGTAAATTCAGTTGATTGGACATGATTTGGAAAGACACATACCTATGGTAAATACTTTCCCTACAGTGAAGCATGGTGGTGGCAGCTTCATTCTGTGGGGGTGTTTTTAAGCAGCTGGGACAGGGAGACTGGTCAGGGTTGGGGTGACTGGAGGTAAATGGAGAAATTCTTAATAATAACCTGATCCAGAGCACTCGGGACCCCAATATATATATATATATATATATATATATGTACCTACATATATATATATATATATATATATATATATATATATATATATATATATATATATATATACCTACATATACATGTATATATATATACATACATATATACCTCTCCTTGGTCAGTCACATGGGAATGCTCACGTGGTGCTCTGAAAACAACGTGGGCTTTATAGATAATTGGGCAACCTTTGAGAGTAAGCCTGGCCTTTTAGGACAGGACATTGTCCTTTTGAGTCTATTTTAGAATCCATGAGTATCACTCAGAATGTGATGGGACTGACCCACTGCTGTAATCATACTTTAGATCTAATATTAACATTTGGTATTGCTATACATAACCTTGATGTTTTGAAGTGATTTGATTTCTGATCACTATCTCCAACAAATAAAGTCCTACTCCGTTGTAATCACACCAAGTGCACTATTACATCTGGTACTCCAGCTGCATTTATTTACCCATTTAATCCCGTAGGTGAAAGTAGTGACAAAAAACACATGAAATGTGTTGGGTTCATACTATCTGCAATGAAATAAATGTAAAAGGAAATGTAAGTCAAAACTGATATATGCTGAATTATGTTGATGGTTGTTTTGTTTGTTCTGTAAGGGTTTGGTATGTAACATAGTCACATCAGAACGTAATAGAGCATTCTAGTGGCATTGCTGGATACTGCCAGTGAGTTTTAAATGTGTTAATAACTGGGCTGGGATTTATAAGAAGTTTGATGACTGCGTAAGAGAACTGTAGTAATGCAGTATGCAACAGTTTATCACACGGGTCACAATTGTCACCAACCATAACATGCATTTTTTTCACCTACTTTTGCATGAAAGTAAAAAAAAAAAGATTGATTATTTCAAAGGGTTACTAATAACACATGATTTGGATATTTTCATATCCAATTGTGGTTAATAACCAGACCTAATGTTTAATAAACGTATGGAGACCGATCATTTTGAGCATGTAAACAACCAATTAGAATACGTGTTTTGCTCAACCCTCAATATAGTTGCTCCTGCTAGGGTCAAACGCATTAGGGAAAAAAAGGCCAGCGCCATGGTATAAGCAAACTGTGGAGTTTAGAATGTACAGTGGTGTGAAAAAGTGTTTCCCCCCTTCCTGATGTCGCATTTTTGTTGCATATTTGTCACATTTAAGTGTTTCGGAACATCAAAGGTCTTGGGGATCATCAAGACGTGTTCTGTAAAAATTGAGACGTGCTTTAATGTTCTTTTTTCTCAGCAGTGGTTTTCGTCTTGGAACTCTGCCATGCAGACCATTTTTGCCCAGTCTCTTTCTTATGGTGGAGGCATGAACACTGAGCCAAGTGAGGCCTGCAGTTCTTTGGATGTTTTTGTGGGGTCTTTTGTGATGAGTCGTCGCTGCGCTCTTGGGGTAATTTTGGTCAGCCGGCCACTCCTGGGAAGGTTCACCACTGTTCCATGTCTTCTCCATTTGTGGATAATGGCTCTCACTGTGGTTTGCAGGAGTCCCAAAGCTTTAGAAATGGCTTTATAACCCTTTCCAGACTGATAGATCTCAGTTACTTTCTTTCTCAGTTGTTCCTGAATTTCTTTGGATCTCGGCATGATGTGTAGCTTTTAAGGATCTTTTGGTGTACTTCACTTTGTCAGGCAGGTCCTATTTAAGTGATGTCCACTTTTCTGCCCTGCTGTCCTTAAACAAAGTCCATAGACAATTGATTTGCCAACTTTGATTAAAAATTTGGTTGGCTTGCACAGAATCTTGACCTCAACTCCATCAGACACCTTGAAAATGCACTGGAATGCTTTTTGTCTAACGTCAGAAGCTGACCACACAGCCACATTTCAAAATATAGTGGAAAGCCCTTAGAAGAACAAAAGCTGTTGTCACAGTAGGGTTGGGGATGGGGAGCCATACTAATACTAACTCCATACTAATACTCATGTTTTGGATGTACCTTTTGAGTATCCACAAACATTTGGCAATATAGTATATGTAGTGCATAGAATTAAACTCATCTGTCCTATTCTTCCAAATGCAAGGATGGAGAGCCATCCACTCAGAACATTTTGCTTTTTTGCATGTAGACATTGTGAGCTGGGCAGTTATTAAAACTTACTAATTGATTAGAATTTAAGGAGTGGTCAGTGACATGCAAATTAATTATGATTCTGAGAACCATCCAGTTAGCTCCAAAAGGATGACAGTTACATGTCCGTCCAAGCATTGCATCAGACTGTGGACAGAGAGATGAAAAACTGGACCGTTTTCCCTTACGTTGGATGTCTGGTCACTAATGTAATATGTGTCATGCACCTGGACATAAAAATAGATTCCAAACCATTTAAGTTGTGTAACACTGCTGCAGATATACGGTGTCGGAAAACTGCAGCCTTTCGCAGTCTAAAGTTATTTAGTAACATGCAATTAACTATGCAATTCCACGCTTTACCAGCAGATGGCATTAAATTGCTGGTAAAACATCCTACGTACTACATGACATTCTGCATTAAGGTGTTGTTAAAACCTTTAAAACCTTGAGTACTTGAAAAGTTACATGATCGCAAAATTATGGAAAACTAAATACTTTAATAAACCATTGGTTCTGGCCAAATACTCAAGCAGATGTGTTATAACTACATGCGCATCTTCACTTACAAGAAGTTGTAACAACCTAAAATATGTCCAATACTAAAAAATGTCTGCCTCAGTTATACTGAGCTGTATCTTTTTTTTCACCCTTTCTTTTCACTGTTACATCCTATACTCTCTTTTAGTCTGTAATCCAAAACTGTTTGGATTATCCGCAAAATCATCTCAGAATTCATCTTCCACCAACATTTCATCCAAGCTAAGCACCAGCCTACAGATTTGGCTACCTGTGCAGAGTGTGATCAATGTTAATGCAGAATGTTAAGTCATTCTTCTGATGTCATTAGTGATCATTTTATGTGTGATAAGTGTAGATGTATGGGTAGCCTGACGGAGAAAACTGCAGCTTTAAAGGTGCTCAGCCAGATATTAGAGAGTTCATGATAGTGAGAGAAGTGTAGCTGTAAAAGGTTTGGGTGCCACAGGTGTAGACAGTGATTTCCTCGCACTGACAGGAAACTCACAGCAAGGCAAGTGGGACATGGTCTGGCGTCACAGTCGAAAAGTCGATCACACAGGAGCACCACACTTCACCTTTAATGCCATGTCAAACAGGTTTAGCCTCCTCAGTGAAAGACCCACCAAGTCGCCTGTTCAAAGAGCTCTGGCTATAAGAAACTCTGTCCTTAGACATGTGACTCCTTTAGGAACACCAGCAGCTATGGTTCACTGTGTCCTCGGAGCCAGGGTGTCGGACATTACAGGGAGCCTTAGAGAGGTCAATAGTTGATTTTCTCTAGTAATTTTGTGTAGGTACTAATGACATACATCTTTGCCAATCAGAGGTAACAAAGCGTAACATTATAGAGGTTTGTAAGGTAGCAAAGGTGATGTGCCTTACCCCGGTGACTAACTGATTAACTGCAGGATATCCAAGTTGTGCTGAAAACAATATAGACTATAGGCAGTTGGGCAACCTGTGAGGATAAGCCTGTTCTGTTAGGACAGGACAATGTCCATCCCACTCAGGAAGGTTCTGCTCTCATTTTATAGCCTATAGACTAATGACAAGCTAATTTGTGAGCTGAGTCAGGGCATGCAGCAGACAAACAGGCTAGATCCACTAGTCAGCATGAGCTATCACCCAGAACCAGTGTTGTGCGTGAACGAGTTCAAAAGAACGCGTTCATTGAACACGCTCATTTTTTTCGTGAACGTTGAACTGAACGCAACACATTTTTTAATAAAGAACTTGAACGTGAATTAGTTCACATTATTGTCATGACGGCAGACTCACTGTAAAATGAACGTTGGAATTTGTGTTCCTTGAAACTGAGTGACAATCTTTTTTCTCTTTTGAACCGCAACGAGAGAAAGTTCTCCCTCCTGTATTCTCACTGGTGCCGCTTAAATCATGTATCACCAGACAGAAATGGTTTTGACATGTGTGCGCAATGCATTGCGGGCAACATAGTGTCCGGCTGAGAATAGTTAACATACTGGTTAGTTAATTAACATGTTATTAATAACATGTTAATAACATCACGACGTTACCCGTGATGAATTGCAGCAGAGCGGGGTAGGCATAGCAACGCCGCGTGCACAATTGCAGTGTCATGAGCAAATGTCTACAATGAGCAGTTTCAAAGAACGTATAGTGATTTCTAGCTTGTAGTGTGAGAAAAGTATTTATTTTGAATATCTCCACGAAAAAAGTAAAATGAACTGAACTTTGAACTAGTTCAGAATTAAAATTGTGAACTTTGAACGTGAACTGTTCACTTTGAGCATGTATGAACTGAACTTGAACTAGTTCAGAAAAGCTGTGAACTGGCACAACACTGCCCAGAACCCATGTTAATGAGACTGTGGCTGTTCCCTGAAATAAACAGCAATATTTAAAAAGAAAACCTACTAGAATTATTCTTAATAATCTTATTAAAGTACAATTAGGAAATGCAACATGCTCTTCCAGCACATTTGATCTGAAACTTGGATTGCTTAACAATAGATCACTTACATGTAAATTCTTGTAAAAGAAACTATTACTGAGCATAAATGTAATTACGTTCTAGTAAGAACTTGTTTAAACTCAGTTTAGTTTTAACATTTTGATAACACACCAAACAAGGGGTGTTGCTAAGATCTAAAGACATTGGGAGCTTAGCCCACAGAGCTCTTCTGTAGGGGTGTGTGTGGGGAAATGTTTTGGGGGAATGGTTTTATTTATTTATTTATTTAGCTAAACACATAATTATCAGGCTATGTGGGACAAAGATGTAGGACTCCAGACCTTTGTGCATTAAAACACCTCATAGCAAGAAAGGATACCCTTAAACAATATGACAATACAGTATTAGCTTTTAGCTGTTAGCTTTTTTAGTCTAAATGTACTATAATGAATGTATTGTTTATCAGTAAGTATCCTTTGTGGCCTCTTTTTCAGTAGAGATGCACTGATCCCAGTTTTTGTCTTTCTATACCGATTCCACTACCTGAATGTAAATTATTAAGCATAAGGCAGTAAATAAGGCTTTTATGGAGACAACAACATTATTACACACTATAATTGCCTGCTACTAACAAGTTACTGGCAGATTTGGACTGCGTTCATAAGATAATGAAATATAACTTGGGGAAAAAAAACATGGATACCCAGTGAGTGAAAATTGTACAAATAGTTCTTGGGTTAAAGTTCAAGCCAGATGCTACAACTTACCAGAAGAGACACTAGAAACTAATATGAGGGGTGGTGTTGCAGCCTCGACTGCGTTATATGCGTTAGGTCTGGTTTGACAGCTGTGAGCGCATGCGTGCAAGGGATGGTAGTCCTAATCTCTGCACATCTTTCGCCCCACCACGGCCCACTAGTGTCGGACCACGGAACTGCTTGACCCCTAATATTAACTGCCAGATACTGCAATGGCTCCTCCAACATAACCTTTAAAAGTTTTAGTATTTCACATGCAAATCTGGTCCCACATTTCCATCAACTTCATCACAGACCTGCCCAAGTCTGGGGACTTCACTATTGTTGACCATTTCTCCCACTCAGCCAAGTTTAAGTGCCAGCTGTCCACCACCTTAAAAATGGCTGAACTCCTTTTCCTGCACATTTTCTTGCATTCTGGTCTTCCAGAAAACATCCTGTCAGGCCTCAGCCTACAGTTTGACTCAGAGCTGTGGAAGGCATTTCTGGAGAGGCTGGGAGTTACCACCACTAGACCAATGGCTAATGCAAGCATGCAAACCAGGAGCTGGGTAAGTTTCAACACATATTCTGTCTAGACAATCACAATTCCTCCCCTGGGCATAAATCGTGCAGAATTCCTTCACCCACTCTTCCACTGAGATAAAACCCTAACAGTGTTACCAACCCCTATTTGTCCCCTGGGATAAGTCACCCACTACCCCACGGTGGTTGATGCATGGATTTGCTGGAGTGCATAAAGAGCCGGCCAATTGCCAGCGTAATCATGCCCCATGGAACAAATATGAACCAATCTGAACCACTGTTAGATTTACCCCTGCTCTGGAGCAAAACAACCCTTTCAGCTTAAACTCAAGTTCCCCTGCCACTTCTTTCCCTCCTTCCATATGTTCCTCCTCAAGCCTAGAGTCCCTGGTCCTCTGAACAACCCCAACCAAGGAGACTAACAACACCCCCGCTCAAAACCACCATCGTCACTCATGTCGACATGCCAAGGGACTCCAATATCTTATACTGGGAAAGCTACGACATGGAGGAGCACTTCTTGGTCTCTGCCCATGACATCTTGAATCCTGGTATGATTCAGACCTTCCACACAGGGTGTTAGTGTTTTATAATACTCCTGAAATGGCTTGCCTAAACTTGTCTCCATTTTCTCCATCTCCTGATACTGAGGTTAAAGGTATGGCACTCAGAAGGTTTAGATCTGTTAGCCAACCCAGTGGAAAAAATAGACTCATGTATTCAAAAAAGGTAATTACTTGCCAGAGGACATTCCAAGCAGACCTCAATCACATCTATCACATTGTCTGTCACAGTCTGCTCTTCACAACGCAGGTTTGTGGAAGCAAATCATGGCACGAACAAAGGAGATTTCTGATTACCTCAGAAAAAGAGTTGTTTATGCTTATCAAACTGGAAAAGGTTACAAAACCATTTCCTTGAACTTCACAGTTCCGAAGTCAGACAGATTGTGTACAAATGTATGGTTTTGTTTCTAAATCATGTTGGCATGTCATGTTTTATGTTCAAAGTCTATGACTATAAACCTGGTATGATGATGCTGATATGATTTTATATTTCTGATGAATAATTAAACCCGTGCTTATCTCAATAAGTTTAATGACCTCTGTCTGCACATGTCATAAACACTGACATTTAGACTACGGGCTTAAATCGGCTCAGTATTTTAACTATTGGAGATATTTGGGACTGAATCTCATACTTAGCATTTCTTTTTTATCCAGTTTGTCCTCTTTGTGCAGCAATGTTCACAGCCATATTGCTCCTTGCTGTAGCTGGTAAGTAGTGTGTATTCTCTTTGTTTTACACCTCATTTTAGAAAAAGAACATTTAAATTATGTTTCATATACAATCCTAAGCTTAACAAACTAACTAAATAATAATATTGTAACCATAAGTACAATGTTGACCAATACATTTATTATAGCAATGAACTTATTTTTCATATTTTTGCCTTAAATGTTTAAAGTCTGATGTAGTAGTTGGTTCCGAATGAATGTTTTTGCCATTAGTAAAACAGTAACACTATAGCTTATGAAGCTTGTAGTAACTGAACACAATACATTTTTAAAAAGTAAATGTTTTGTTAAAATTATATCATTTCTGTGTAGGTTGTCAAGCTTTACCTTTGCAACATAATAATCCTAGGATCCAAAATGGTGAATGGGATAATGGACGAGCCCAGGGTAAATACAGACAGTTTTGTATTTTCCTATTTTAATGGACACTACTCAAAACCCACTGGAGAATATTAACTATGTCAGGAATTTTAGTAAAACACGGGACATAGATGTGAAACTTTAATGAATCTATAACCTTAATTGTTGACGTTTTGTACTTGACCATTTTCTTTTTATTGTCTAGAATATTAGCTAAAATTGTATAATAAATAGTTATTAAGGCTTGTACTGATGTAAAACTTATATTTCCAGTGGAACCTGAGTGGCAGGTTGTTTTTGCTCCATCAAATGAAGTGACATCAAACAATATGAACTGCAAGTTTCTCTTGAAATGTAGTGTTTTGAACATAATTTATTTCATTGATGTTCACTTTTACCTTTCTCTACAGCTTACAATCCTCAAGCCCTGTTCGACTACAGACAGGGCACTCAGAACTCTCAGGCTACTCTGGTGGACATCAGGACTGGTGAACTGCTGGCGGAGCGTTCAGAGATGGAGAGGAAAATAAACTGTGAGTTCTCAAGACTAAAACAAGCCATTACACAAATAAATTACCTATGTTGTAAATAAAGTTAGCTCCAGAATCATTGGGATTGTGGTAGCCTAGCGGTTAAGGTACTGGACTATGGACCAGAAGGTCCAGGGTTCAAATCCCACCTCTGCCAAGATGCCACTGTTGGGTCCTTGAGCAAGGCCCTTAACCCACAATTGCTTGGATTGTAAGAGTGTACCAATTGTAAGTCGCTCTGGATAAGGGCGTCTGCTAAATGCTGTAGATGTAAATGTAATGTAAATGTACCCTTGGTAAAGGTAAAAAGGACTAAATATTTCTTCATAGTTTGTTAGCTTAATCTTACACTGACAGAGTGAAATAGATTTTTACCATTAATTTAGTTAGCTTCTGAGAAAATAAAATATCTCCTAGAAACTGAAGCATCGTCCCATTTTGACATTTTTTTTTAGGGCAAACGAGTGTTTACGCACTCTAAATATGTCCTCTATGACCATGGTTCATAATTATAACTATGAGGTGACACAGATGATAAATTCACTTAGTCACTCATAAACATAGGAAGATTAGAGAATACACAAATGAAAGGAAGCAAAAGTTTTTGACCTTCATAAATTAGCCAGTGGCTGCAAAAACAGGTACATTCATATTAAAGACCACGTACACTCTGAAGACATGGTCAACATAGCTGGAAGGGGATGCAAGTGTATTTTCGGCCCACACAATGTGAAGAGGGTGATTAGAGTGGCAAACATTTCTCCAAGGATCAAAGTTAGAGATTTGCAGAAAGTGATATTGTGTTGGGGTGACCAAGTCTCTAAATCTACAATTACACAACAAGTGGAAGGTGTACCAGATGAAAGCATTTTTTAATAATAATCACAAAAGTAAGCATCTGGAGTTCACTAGAATAAATGTATTGCAATTTATCATTGTTTTACTGATATAAATCTCCTTTCTCTACAGACTACAATCCTCAAGCCTATTCGGAGTACAAACAGGGAACTCAAGACTCTCATACTGCTCTGGTGGACATCCGGACTGGTGAGCAGCTGCCTGTGCTTTCAGAGATGCAAAGGAGAGCAAATGGTGAGCTTTGAAAAGACTGAAAAAGATCATCACATAAATGAAAGACTTGTATATGAGGGTGTCACATATTATGTCTTGCTATACAATTTATACGGAAAAGAATCAGAATGAATGGTCTTTGGCAAAAGTAGGCAAAAATGCTATGATTTTTGGGTGGTTAGTTAGCTTAAGGTGGCACGGTGGTGCAGCGATAAGTGCTGTGACCTCACAGCTCCAGAAATATCCAGTTCTGTCCCTGGCCCAGCCTCCGCCTGTGTGGAATTTGCATGTTCTTTGCTTGTTGTTCCTTCACTTGTTTTCTCCACATACTCTGGTTTATTCCCACATTCCAATGACATGTGTTAGGTCAGTTGGTGTTTCTAAAGTGTCCCACTGTCAGTGACGGAGTGAGTGTGTGTGTGTGTGTGTGTGTGTGTGTGTGTGTGTGTGTGTGTGTGTGTGTGTGTGTTCCCTGCAATGGATTGGCATCCTGTCTAGGGTTGGATCCCACCATGTGTACTGTGCTGCTGATTAGACCAAGAGTGGACTAAGCGAGAATGGAAAGTGAATTAATGAACGAGTTATTAGCCTAATCTCAACTTGACAATATGAAATGATTCATTATTTATTTATCTATTTAATATGGAAAAATCCAATTGCTCACCCAGTCCAATCAACAGCAGTTGCCAAGACCCTAGAGAATCTGTAGAGAGTGTGTGCGCTAAATGCTGGAGTGCCATTAAATTGAGATGTTTGCTTTTTAATTGTACTTTAATGTAAAATATTATCTCATATTTTTGGTGTTAGATTAATTGACACTATATAATTTGTATAGCCTTTTTTTACCAATCTTTATTTTAAGAGTGCCAGTAAGTCTAGAGCTTCCTGCAGAGTAGACAGTTAGCTGTGAGTGTAATCCACAGATCTGTCAGCAAAAACTCATTTTTAAGAACTGTTCTTTCTCCAGTGGACAACTTGAAACAAGAACCTTCTAGACGTTTCCTTGTGGACCTGAACACTGGCTTGCTAAAGGAGCACATCAGTGAGAAGCATTCCATGACATATATAGACATATAAATACATATAAATAGATACGTATCAAATGATATTTAACTTTTACTGATATATAATCATTTCTCTACAGCTTACAATCCTCAAGCCCTGTTCGACTACAGACAGGGCACTCAGAACTCTCAGGCTACTCTGGTGGACATCAGGACTGGTGAACTGCTGGCTGAGCGTTCAGAGATGGAGAGGAAAATAAACTGTGAGTATTCAAAAGACTGAAACTGGTCATCACATAAATTAAAGGCTTGTGTAGTTAAGAGTGTAAAAGCTATAGCTATCATTTTGCACGTACAGTAAGTTTCAGAATCATTGGCACCTTTGGCCAACAATGGTTAAAATTCATTAAATATTTTTTATTGTTAGCTTAATCTTACACTGACCGGGTGAAAGAGATTCTACCATTAATTGAAGTTACAACCCCAAATAAGAAATGCTGGGATGGTATGGAAAATACTACTACTACTACTACTACTACTAATAATAATAATAATAATAATAAAATAAATAATAATAAAAAGAATGCAGTTCCATACATTTTATGACTTTTATTTCATTGCAGACAGTATGACCCAATTTTTTCCTGTTTCCTCTAGTCAGCTTAATTTAATTTGTTAATAAACATCAATTCCTGCATTTCAGGCCTGCAACATATTCCAAAACAAAGTTGGGACAGAGCCAGTTTAGGGCTAGTAATGAGGGACAAATACCTGAATAATGATGTGATTTCAAACAGTGGATGTCAACAGGTGATTATAACCATAATTTGGTACAAAAACATTATCCACAAAACCCTTTGAGCCAAAGAGTCTTTGAGGAGCAAAGGTGGGTCGATGATCT
>JAJAGP010001839.1:90499-155305 GCA_025084515.1 Ancistrus triradiatus | reverse complement strand
AATTCAAAGTTATGTTTCTCGGCCCTTGTATGAATGAAACTCTCTCACACCAAGCGGTAAGTTCAAAAGGTTATAACAAGTTTATTAACTACAAACAAGGCAATACCAACAGACTATCTGATGTAATAACATATGTATCACAGAGTTACAATCATAAAATGACGGTGAACATGTATATATCACCGTATAGGAAACAGGGAATGATGAAACCAAAATGACTCTATGTGCAACTCAGCAGTCGAGATATAACTACAACGAGGAAACGTTATGGACTAGTTGTTATGACGCAGTGAATTACTAGCAAAACAAATTACGTTGATCCTGAATAGTATAGTAGAAGCTACTTAGACGCAGATAAGTCTATGTCGAAGCGTGGTTTAAGATCAAACGCAAGGTTCGAGAATCAGGGACCCAGATAAGACACACCAGCGGTACTTGCCTGTTTCTTTGCATACAACTCAGATTTCCACCCTGGCCAGCGGTGAAGGTAGAGTTACAGCGTTCGAGTACCACGAGCTTCAACAGACTTAGACGAGACTGTAGTCTAGTGTGGAGGAGATCTTGGCTGGTTGGTTTCTAACTGTTTCCTAATTCGGGGATACCGAACTTCTAAGACTGCTGGACACAGAAAAGCAAAATAAAACGCAGAAATATAAAGCTTTAAGCACGAAAACTTGAACTCAGACCGACGAAGACTAGAACTTTACAGGAACAAAGAACACTAGAACTCCCGTTCTTGGCTCGCGCTCAATTTTTGTATGTTCCGGACGCGAATGGCTAGAGGCGGGGCAACAGGGGTTTGTCCTAGACTTAGCCAGTGAGAGGCTGACTCGTCATTAAATCCCTCCTTTCGTGGATATGTCTGCTAATTTCACCATAGGTCGGTAGGGGCCGCTACAGGCTATAACTTGGATTAATATTTTTCTACATACCGAGTACGTCTAAAAGCATCACCAAGAAAAGAACAAACATCCTCACGTTGCAAGTTTAGTCGAGGTATGTTGAATTTATAAACCAGGACATCATTAAGTCATTCTAACTACCGTACATGCATTTGCTATGTCTTAACTATACAATAATACGATCAATACAAGATGTAGGAAGCCGTACATTCTAAATACCAACTTCATTTGTGTTCTTTTATAAGTACGAACAAGTATTAAACCCGAGCGATCGATACATATGGATAAAACATGCTATCATTTCCATATACCATAATGATCAGTATAACACAACTGGACCATATTACATATAGAACGGTCACTATACTAAACATTAACCAAGTAGATATGAAGATACATGACAAATCAGTAACAAACACATACATGTGATTATATAATAGGGGTACGATGAGTATCCCTGATCAATTCTTTCATGGGATAGATAGTTACGTATGGGTGTGTTTCTATTCATTATGAAGCAGTCCTCGTGCGTTCCCTAACTGAGTGTTCTAGGTGAAGATAATCTGTTCCCAACAAAATGTAATACTCTTATTAAAAATTGTGTATTTAAAACAAAAGCTGGAATTCTTCTGTCGTAAATTTCCAGGGGTGTCCTCCTGGCGCCAGGCTGAGAAAAGGAGAGCACGAGAGCACGTATTTTCCTTTAGAGAGGTTAGGGCCGATATCTCTTGGGGATAGGGTGAGTCTGGAGTGACTTGTCAGAAATCCTTTTAAGGCTACACATTGGATTATTTTATGGTGGCGGGAGGCACAGGTTATCTGGCCCTCTAAGCCAGAACACCATTTTGGTGGGTTCGAGAAGAGGTTGGAGTTGATGGGCCATCATTTAGTGAGGAGATTCTGACCAGATGTTGGCCATTTACATTCCAAAGGGTCACAGTTTTATGGCTCGACAACCGTTCGAACAGAGGGTATAGAGAGTTTAGGGACTGTAATCCAGCTATTAATGCTACATTAGATTTAGGATAATGTCAAACATTGTGGCTGCAGCTCATCCACAACAGTTAAGATGAGGGTTTTGAACACAGTTATAGCCAGAGAGGGAGGAAGAATTAAATCGAAGTATTCATCTAGTTTAGTCCAAGTTTCAATAAGACAAGGTGTATGTGAACAATTAGTTATAATCTAATTGCTTTAGTTGTAAGTGATGTAATGTTAAGTAATCTTCGTTTTAGTTAATGATTATTTACTTTATAGTAGAGCTATTTGTTTTTATACTAATGGGTTTACTAAAACAAACTGAGGATGTATAGGTCAGACAGACTATTGTTAGCTCAGTGTAATCTTTCTATTTTATGATTTTGTGGGCAATAATACAGTCTATATTTTCCACTTCATAACTGCACTGTCCGTTTCGCCCTGCTATTAGAGCTTTGCTTTTGCTTCAGGTCAGAACTCAGCCCATTCATTTTGAAATATGGAAAAATATCTAAATAGTGCATCTTTATGTTCCTGTAACTTACCATTATTGATAAAAATGTAACAAAATGAACAGTTATAAATCAAATAGAGACACTGTCAGCCTGCTTACTGCAAAGTATAGTACAGCAATACAGCCTATTATTATTAGAATATAAATAAAATAACGTTTAGTCTAATAAGTGATAAATAATAAAATAATATAATAATAAAATGACATAATAGATAAAATATAAATAAAATAGTGAGTAGTCTACTACATTTTACTGTTACATTGCTATATATAATATATTATATTGCTACATATATGCCTATTATTTATTATTGTTAATCTATTATTATTATTATTATTATTATTATTATTATTATTATTATTTTATTTGGCTATATCATTATTTATTAGACTAGAATCATGCATCTTTTTCCAGCCCACACTGTGGAGAATTATGAAGAGTTTCTTTTTTCTTTTTATAATGCATACATGAAAACACTACATAACAGACCATCCCACAAAGCATAATAACATAACAGTGAAGTCAGGGGTGTACAAGTTTGAAGAGGAAAAAGAGAAAATACAAAAACTAAATAAAGAAAATAATGATAATCAAGTGTCCTTTTTAGTCCTTTGGAGCCACAAACGATGAATACAGTAGCACTGCCTTCTTAACTTGTTTTGATTTGTTTTGATGTGACCATGTACTGATCAAGTTCATTATTGAGAGCAGGAAAGACGGTTTGTTTCCGCTGAATTTGCATTTATGAATATGGTATATGGCAAGTAAGAATATAAGATATAATTTAAAATATTTTCCTTCAATTATGAGTTGGTTGGACTAACATGGTGATGCGCAGTCACATCTGAAAGTGTACCCACAGCGCCAACTACTGTTTGGGTGCGATGCATTTGTTCATGTCAAGTGTTATTTGTGAGAAAACCCCGACACAAGGATGTGTCCGCTAAAAGTAGCCAAAAGTCATGTGATTCAACAAAGTGTGTTTGAGAGTCATGTTTTGTATTTGTAAAAAGCGTTTTGTTTGCTTGCAAATAGTATGATATTTACAGAATACATTCTTTTTATTTGCAAAGCTTTGGCACTAAATTAGCTACATATGAGGTCATTTTAATATGAAGGTTTATTAATATCAAAATAATATTTTAAATGCTTCATAGTTTAGTGTTTAGTTTAGTTTAGTTTAGTGGTTTAGTGTGGTGAAATTTCTTTAAATAATGACTTGACTAATCTATGTAAATTAAATACAAAGACTCTGTTGCTTTCTTCAGTCATTTGGTGACCTCATACACAAGCCCCTCTTGGTGGATCTGACAGTAGAAGAAGGTCAGAGGTTAAAAGTCATCTATGGTTCCTGCTCAGGGTTTCATGCTGTGGATGTGGACTCCGGAGCTGTGTACGACATCTATCTCCCCACTCATGTATGGGTTATGTTATTACTGCTGTAGTTTATAGAAGTCCTACATTCGCACTCTCACAGTATCTGTTTTACTTGCTGTTTAGATCCAGACCAGTATTCAGTCGCATGCTATCATCATTCTTCCAAACACAGATGGCATTGAGCTCCTTGTGTGTTATGAGGATGAAGGGGTGTACGTCAACACCTATGGTCGCATCACAAAAGACGTGGTGCTGCAGTGGGGAGAAATGCCTACATCTGTGGGTATGTAACCATGTTTATATATGTATATTAAACAAACTAACATTTTTGTAGGCATTTTGTATTCTTTTTTGTGATATTTTTCTAAATTACATTGTTTGGTCTTATGCAAAATTGGAAGACCTGGCAAACAGTGTAAGGTACAATAAAAAATTGTAAAATGAAAACTAATCTCTAGGGAGCACCACACATATTTCCAGGCATTACATGATGAAAGGTACAAAACTTTTACAGATTTTTTTGTTGTTGTTTGTTTTGTTATGGTGTTAATATTTTATGATCAAAAAAGGGCAACAACAAAGAATAAATTGATATGTATTTAATTGTAAACAAGGACAACTCACACACATGAAGAGGAAAAACAAAAAAATAAATAAAAGGAATGGTAAAAAAGAAAATATAATACCAGTTCCCACTCAGGTGGTACTTCAGAGGAGATTAATCCCCCACCCCCATATTTTTATTACATTTGAGAAGGTGTGCAATAAGAGATATCCCAACACTTGGAGAAATTTGTAATAAATGAGAATAACACACCCATATTCCTACCATCCATACCCCCTGCTCTACCAATATCAAAAAGTGGAAGACAGCATCAACTACGCATTAGGCCTGCATGATTTATAGTATTTTTATCGTTATCGCAATATGGGTTTTCGCGATAAACACATTGCACATATCTAAAGAAATGTGATAAGGCTTCTGAAGTTTATAACAGCAATCTGCATTACCCGTCCAGAGTGTGTACCGAGCCATTTTGTTTGGAACCACTGTCTGGAAGCATTGTTACAGCGACCCCTCATCGCTATGCAGCTCCATGTGTAAAACAAAAATGTATACCCCAAGGCCAATGCTTTGACTAATAGATACCGTATTTTTCGGACCATAAGGGCACACTTTAAAATCCTTTAATTTTCTCAAAAAACGACAGGTGCGCCTAAAAATTTGCGGTGCGTCTAATGTATGAATTAATTTCTGGTTGTGCTTTATGACCTACAACCGATTGTAGATGGTACACACGGCGCTCATAAATCTGTCAAAATGTTCTAGAACGGTCTTGGTAAGTTACGAAGCTTACGGCCACCGTAGTCAGGAAACCATACCAGAGTAATACCGATCTGTGCTTCAGCATTAGGGTACGTGGCATTCATTCATTCATTTTCGAAGCGGATTTCAAAACTCAACGCTATCAGTCACGCAGTACAACATGGACATAGAGCAGCTGCGAGAGAATTAACATTAACGAATCAATGATACGGAAGTGGAGGGGAAGAAAGAAGACGCCCTGTGCCAGGTAAAGACCAAACCAAACGACGGAACTTAAGAGTTTTGTTTCATTTAACCGTCTTATAAACCCACTTTATGAAAATGAAAATAGATCCGGTAGCAGTCGATCATTAATATCGCGCCTTATAGCCGGAAAAAAATACGGTATTATAATTTATTAAAGCATGGGACAGCATAAAATTTGGGGTCCTGGGATCATAAAGGAATAAACTGACGGCTATCGCATCTATATTGGGTTAAAGGTATGGTGCTGTTTAAAAACGAAGTAGCAGCAAATGAGGCTTTGTGCACTTACTAAAACAAGATGGATTAAAACGGGACAGATTCCATAAAACAGATTCATTTCTCCCATAATGGAGATGTTACAGTGGTGTTTGAAAGTTTGTGAACCCTTTAGAATGTTCTATATTTCTGCATAAAATATGACCTAAATCATCAGATTTTCACACAACAAGAAACCCAGTTAATCAAATGAGACAAAAAATACTATACTTGGTCATTTATTTATGAGGAAAATGATCCAATCTTACATATTAGTGAGTGGCAAAAGTATGTGACCCTCTAGGATTAGCAGTTAATTTGAAGGGTGAACTTAGAGTTCCAGGTGTTTTTTCAATCAAATGGGATTGCCAGTCAGGTGTGAGTGGGCACCCTGTTTTATTTAAAGAACAGGGATCTATCAAAGTTCTGCTCTTCACAACACATGTTTGTGGAAGTGTATCATGGCTCGAACAAAGGAGATTTCTAAGGACCTCAGAAAAAGAGTTGTTGATGCACTCATCAGGCGGAAAAGGTTACAAAAACCATCTCTAAAGAGTTTGGACTCCAGCAATCCACAGTCAGACAGATTGTGTACAAATGGAGGGAATTCAAAGATTCAAGACCATTGTTACCCTCCCCAGGAGTGGTCGACCAACAAAGATCACTCCAGACCAAGGTGTGTTGTAAAAGTTGGCGAGGTCACAAAAGGACCCCCAGGGTAACTTCTAAGCACACCTGAAGGCCTCTCTCACATTGGCTAATGTTAATGTTCATGAGTCCACCATCAGAAGAGAACCACTGAACAACAATGGTGTGCATGGCAAGGTAGCAAGGAGAGGAAAGCCACTGCTCTCCAAACCAGAAACCATTGCTGCTCATCTGCAGTTTGCTAAAGATCATGTGGACGAGCCAGAAGGAAGGAACGTTTTGTGGATGGATGAGACCCAAAATAGAACTGTTTGGGGTTCTTAAAGCAAAAGTTGTTATTTTTGGAGAGAAAGGAAAACACTGCATTCAGCATAAGAAAGAATCTTATCCCATCTGTGAAACATGGTGGTGGGTAGTATCATGGTTTGGGCCTGTTTTGCTGCACTCATGGGCAGGACGGCTTGCCATTCATTGAGGATGGAACAATGAATTCTGAATTATGTCAGAGGATCAAAAAGGGAAAATGTCAGGACATCTGGTCATGAAATCTTGTCCATGAACTGAATCTCAAGAGAAGGTGGGTAACACAGTGAACTAAACTAACAGGAGTATTTTTATTTGCATTTTTTTAAACTTATTTTTCTATTATTTACTTACAGATCTATTTATTTGTATTACTGTATGGAATGGCTGCTTGGACATGTCAGCTTCTGTGGAAGATCCTGGACCAGATGCAAATATTGAAATTGCCAGATGTATTAAGGGGGATTGCATTAAGCCATGACAGATATCACAAGATATCTAGTGCAGATATCTATTGTGCACTTAACACAGGGGAAACGTTAAAGTCACTGGTGACTAGGGCTGAAATGATTCCTCAAGAAACTCAAATAATTCGATTACAAAAAATCATTGATTCTAATTCTTTGCATGGAAACATTGTTTAATCACAGTTACAGTTCGGCGCACCATGCTTTGCATGGCCGACATTCATTGTGGCACAACGCGCTTAAGCTGTGGGCAGGTGACGCGAAGAAGACAGCGTGGACCATAGACATACCGTATATGCCTAGACGCCGCATTGGTTGCTTCGGCTCGTTGCTGCAATACGTCAACTCGTCTGCCGTATTAGTCCAGGCAAGACTGGCTTGTAAACAAATACAAGTGAATGGAGGAGCTGTGTTTTTGCTTAACCTAATAACTTCAGAAATTGAATTGGTTCATCTGGACATAAGGTTTTGTCGGAGAAACGTTTCGCCACTCATCTAAGTGGCTTCTTCAGTCTCAGCTAGTTGGAAAACTTTCCCAATCTTATATACAGCACCTTTGCATAACGACTGATACCAGCACCATTACATAACAATGGGACCGGTGATCAGTTTAGTATGCAGATAGCCATAGCCATTAAAGATAATGGCCATGTGTGCCATTCACACAGAATTGGGGAAGGACTGCGATGGCGGCGTTGTAAGATGGTGAGAGGTGTACTTGGGGCCTCCTCCTCAGTTCAGGGATGGGTGTTCCCTTTTTACAAAAATGGCTCCTTTTACTCCGCGTTCAAACCATCGTTCCTCCCTATCAAGGGTCTTCATGTCTTCATCCTTGAAAGAGTGGCCACTGGCCTGTAGGTGGGTGCAGAGTCCTGACCTGATGAGGGCGCTCTTCTATGTTGTGCCACCCGTTTCGCCAGTGGCTGTTTGGTTTTCCTGATGTACAATCCCTGGCAATCCTCCCGGCACTTAACAGCATACACTACATTACTCTGTTTGTGCTGGGAGACCCGATCCTTGGGGTGGACCAGTTACTGGCGTAGCGTGTTTTGGGGTTTGAAAGCCATCGAGACTCAGTGTTTGGAAAATATGCGTCTCACTTGTTTCGATGTTCCTGCCACATATGGAATCACCACTGGTTTACGCTTAGAATGTGGTTGTTCCTTTCCTCTCGTCGGTCTGCTGGAGCACTGTTTGGGCATCTTACCAGCTTTGACAAAGTCCCAGTTTGGATAACCACATTTCCCCAGGGCCTGCTTAATGTGAGATTTCTCTCCACCCTTGGCCGCTGTGTCAGTGGGGGGCGCTGTCTGCTCGGTGGTACAGTGTCCTGATGACTCCTTATTTCTGCTCCAATGGATGATGAGAGTCAAACCTTACGTACTGATCCGTATGTGTTGGCTCAGGGTAAACATCGACTTCAATTGTCCCCCATCTCCAATCACAACCTCACAATCCAAGAAGTCTAACCTGTTAGACTTCACATCCTCCCTGGTGAGCTTAATGTGTTTGTCCACTGAATTGATGTGTTTGGTGAAATGTGGTACTTCCTGAGATTTTATTTTAACCCCGGTGTCATCCACATATCTGAACCAATGGCTGTGTGGTGTTGCTGAATAGGATCTTAGTGCCTTCTTTTCCACTTCTTTCAATTACAGGTTGGCCACATTAAGTGAAACTGGGGAACCCATAACCCACTCATGTTTTTGTCTATAGTACTGCCCTCCATATGTGAAATACGTGAGTTGAAGACACAGCCCCAGAAGTGAAAACTCCTGGTCAGAGTTAAGGGTGGTCCTATTGCTGAGAGTGGGGTCATCCTGTAGTTTCACTCGGACTACCTCTACTACCTCAGCAACTGGAACGCACGTGAAGAGAGATGTGACATCATACGAGACCATTGTTTCATCCGTCTGCATAATGACGTCCCTCATCTTATCCACAAAATCCATGGTGTTCTGAATGTGGTGATCTATGCTGCCTACCAACAGGTTGAGGATCGATGCCAGAAACTTAGAGATGTTGTAAGTCACTTAGTGTATCATAGACACAATGGGCCGTAATGGCACATACTGTTTATGTATCTTAGGTAAGCCATACAGCCTAGGTGTAGCCTCCCCTGGGTATAATCTGTGGTACAGAGGCCAATAGCATTGTCCTGTTCTAAAAACTTTAGACAATCTATCACCTTTTTCTTGTACCCACTAAAAGGATCTCGTTTCAGGGACTCATAAGTGTTAGTATCTCTAAGGAGAGTCATAACTTTCTCATGATAGTCTGTCTGGTTTAATAAAACAGTGCACCTGCCTTTGTCCGTTGGAAGGATGATGATGTCATATCCTTACTGAGAGTCGTGAGTGCATTCCTCTCCTCTCTGCTAATGTTGGACGGCGGTGGCTTTGCATTGCTAAGGCAGGCTGAAACTTTAATTCGCAGTTGTTCTGCTTACATGTCCGCTATGTTGTTGTTGTGGATTGCTGTTTCCATGGCTGTAATCAGTTTCACTAGTGGTATTTGCCTCGGTGTCACAGCAAAATTCAGCCCCTTTGCCAAGATGTCTTTCTCTGCCTGGGTGAGTTGTCTGTCAGAGAAGTTCTTCACCCACTTGTCCACATCCACAGGTTGTGTCTGTCCTCTGTCTCTCTTCCAGCCTTTGAGAGTGTCATCCATTCGCCGGTGTCTCTGGCTTGCAGCAAGAAGGTCGAACTTCTTCTGCTGCCTAGTTTTAGACTTTTCATGTTGTGCTAACCGAGCCTTTTGCATGAAGTTGATCACACGCTGAAAGGTGGTCTCGTTTAGACACAACTCTGTTGGATCTGTTCCACTCTGACTTTCAAGGCATAGACGATAAAGTTGATTTGTCTCAATTGTTTATTCAGCAGCTGGTTCTGTGCCTTCTGGAGGATCTTGTTAACCTGGTGACCCCTTACCGAAGATTTTATTTGCAGACTCTTAGGTGTGATCCCACTCTGTCTGCATCTGAGGTTGTATCTCAGTTGGTTCCTGTAGTCAGTCATCTTACGTGCTGTTTAAGTCAATCTTCGGCCAGAATGAGTCAAAATGTCATAATGCATACTCAGTAATCCAGGTGAGAAAATCCCAGAAGTTGAATCAGTTCATGTGGACAGAAGGTTTTGTGGGAGAAATGTTTCGTCACTCATCTAAGTGTCCAGATGAACTGATTCAACTTCTGTGATTTTCTAACCTAGATTATTGAGTACCGTATTTTTCGGACCATAAGGCACACTTAAAATCCTTTAACTTTCTCAAAAATCGACAGTGCGCCTTAAAATGCGGTGCACCGAATGTACGAATTAATTCTGGTTGTGCTTTCTGACCTAGAACTGATTGTAGATGGTACACGGCGCTCATAAATCTGTCAAAATGTTTTAGCACGGCCTTGGTAAGTTACGAAGCCTACGGCCACCGCAGTGCACAGCATCGCGGAGTAATACGGTATGTGCTTCAGCATTAGGGTATGTGCATTCATTCATTCATTTTCGAAGTAGATTTCAAACTCAATGCCATCAGTCACGCAGTACAACATGGAAATAGAACAGCTGCAAGAGAATTCAATGTTATCGAATCAATGGTACGGAAGTGGAGGAAGCAAGAACACGCCCTGTGCCAGGTAAAGAAGACCAAACTGAGCTTCTGAGGGAACTTAGGAGTTTTGTTTCATTTCATGCGCCTTATAACCTGGTGCGCTTTGTGTATGAAAATAGATCCGTTAGCAGTCGATCACTGATATCGCGCCTTATAGCCTGAAAAATACGGTATGCATCAAGAAATGAACCTAATGCAATAAGCTAATAATTTCTCAACCGATTTTAATTAGTCATTATTATATTCAAGGCTTTTGATTGACGTGGAGTGCAAAAAGAAGTTTTGACTCAAGTTACTTCGAATCTCAATAGAGAGGAATATGTATCAGCGTTAGGCAAGTTAAAGTGGTGGAAAATAATTCCTTGTTATAAGAAACTGTAATAACTCATGTTTTCAGCTTGGCTTTTGGACTTGTTGCTGATAATACTCTGGATGGTCCTGTTTTTACTTTGGTCTGGAGCACACAACCCGCATTTCCTTCAGAAACGACCTGGAATACTGATTGGTTTGATTAGAATACACGTTTCCACTATGTGATTGTCCGTCACAGATGCCTCTGAGCCTTGAGACGTCGATGCCACGTATGGACATGATTAACTTAAGGCTTAAAAAAAGTATTTAGTCAGCCACTGATTGTGCAACGTCTCCTACTTAGAAAGATGAGAGAGGTCTGTAATTTTCATCGTAGGTACACTTCAACTATGAGAGACTAATGAGAAAAAAAAATCCAGGAAGTCACATTGTAGGATTTTTAAAGAATTTAATTGTAAATTATGGTGGAAAATAAGTATTTGGTCAATAACAAAAGTTATACTCAATACTTTGTAACATAACCTTTGTTGGCAATGACAGAGGTCAAATGTTTCCTGTAAGTCTTCACCAGGTTTGTACAAACTGTAGCTGGTATTTTGGCCCATTCCTCCATGAGGGTCAAATGTTTCCTGTAAGTCTTCACCAGGGTTTGTACAAAACTGTAGCTGGTATTTTGGGCCACATTCCTCCATGCAGATCTCCCTCTAGAGCAGTGATGTTTTGTGGCAACACGGACTTTCAAGTCCCTCCACAAATTGTCTATGGGGTTGAGATCTAGAGAGACTGGCTAGGGCCACTTCAGGACCTTGAAATGCTTTTTACGGAGCCACTCCTTCGTTGCCCGAGTGGTGTGTTTGGGATCAGTGTCATGCTGGAAAAGACCAGCCACGTTCCATCTTCAATGCTGTCACTGATGGAAGGAGGTTTGGCTTAAAATTTCTCACGATACATGACCCTGTTCATTCTTCCCTCAACACGGCACGTCAGTCGCCCTGCCCCCTTTGCAGAAAAACAGCACCCAAAGCATGATGTTCCCACCCCCATGCTTCCCAGTAGGTATGGTGTTCTTGGATGCAACTCAGCATTCAAACATGACTAGTTGAGTTTTTACCAAAAAGTTCTATTTTGGTTTCATCTGACCCACATGATATTCTCCCAATCCTCTTCTGGATTCATCCATAATGCTCTCTGGCAAACTTCAGACGGGCCTGGAAATGTACTGGCTTAAGCAGGGAGACACGCCTGGCACTGCAGGATCTGAGTCCCTCTCAGGTAGTGTGTTACTGATGGTAGCTTTGTTACTTTCGTCCCAGCTCTCTGCAGGTCATTCATCAGGTCCCCTCCGTGTAGCTCTGTGTTTTTGCCACCGTTCTCATGATCATTTTGACTGCACGTTATCAGATCTTGTGTGTAGCACCAGACTCAAGGGAGATTATCAATGGTCTTGTATGTCTTCCATTTCTTACAATTGCTCCCACTGTTGATTTATTTCACACCAACCTGCTGCCTATTGTAGATTCACTCTTCCCATCCTGCTGCAGTTCTACAATTTTCTTCCTGGTGTCCTTCGACAGCTCTTTGGTCTTGAGTTTGGAGTCTGACTATTTGACGCTGTGGAAAGGTGTCTTTTATACAGATAACGAGGTCAAACAGGTGCCATTAATACAGATAATGAGTGGAGGACAGAAGAGCTTCTTCAGGAAGAAGTTTAGGACTGACAGGACTGACTAAATACTTTTTTACTTCCACTGTACAGAGAGAGAGAGAGAGAGACAGACCAGAGGAGAGAGACAGACAGAGAGAGAGAGAGAGAGAGAGTGAGAGAGATGTATGTATGTATATAGGGCCCTGTGATTTTTGTGGAGAACATGAACGGAATCACGAAATTATGTAATTAAACAGTCTTATTCAAAGTGCTTATACATGTTGATGATGAATAAGTGTTAGATTTCAGTTGTGTTTTCTGTGCTACCCTAGGCCTGTATAGACTAATGAGTGTGTAGTGTATCTATTTTAGACAGAGCCATGTCTTCAGCATGGAAGTAGGCTGCTTCACAGTGAGTGTTGTTTGCATGCAAGGTGAAAGTAAGCAAGGAGGAATATATCTGAAAACGTTTGGAACAATGAATTTAACAAGACATTTAAAACACCATCACCTCACTGAATATGTGGATTTGACAAAGCTAACAAAGGCAAAGAGGTTAAGGCTAAAGCTTGTGAGATTGCAGAGCCAAACACAAGCCAGCAGCCTGTAACGACTCTGTTACTCAGGGTTTGCAGGAATCAGGAGCAGGTTTATTGGCAGATAACACAAAGTTCGTAATCAAGAAACAATCCGATGTCGAGAACCAGAATATCCAAAACAGCCGTGCGTCAATCCGAGGGGAAAAGCAAAAACCGTAGTACAAACCATAATCCGAAAGTCTTAACACCGAAAAGCCGAAATTCACTAAATGCATAGAACGCTCGGAAACGCCGTGTAAGCAACAAGACCTCGCGGTGAGCTACTGAACCCGAGCCCCTTTTAAAGATGGCCGACTACCGGAAGCAGAGTTGCCTAAAATTTGGGCTACGACACTCTCTGATGGTGCAGTGGAGAATCCACCGCCAGCGTGACGTAACCCCTCCTCTGACAGAGGCACCGGCCATCCGAAAACCCTTCTTACTTGGATGCCCTCTCGGCCTTGGTGCTGGATGGTCGGCATGTGCCAAGTGATACTCCGCTATAAGGGAGGAATCTAAAATGTCTTTAGTCGGTACAAATGATCTTTTCTCAGGACCATAACCCTCCCAGTCATCCCAGATATTCTATTCCTCCCAACGTCTAGAATCAAGTAATCGGTTCACAAGGTAGGCGGGGGAGCCGTCCATGTCCAGCGGAGGGGGGTTCTGTTATCTCCAGCAGTGCCTGGGAAGAAGATACAACAGGTTTTAGCAGGGACACATGGAAGGTGGGCGCGATTCGGTAAGACGTGGGTAATTGCAAACGATAAGACACGGAATTTACCTGCTTAATGATCATAAACGGACCGATATACTTGGGACTCAATTTCTTACTTGGAAGCCGCAACTTGATATCTCGAGTGGATAGCCATACGAATTGTCCAGGCCGAAAGTCTGGAACCTGGCGCCTGTATCTGTTCACCTTAATGCATTGCGAACGTACCGCCCTCTGGAGCCTGACATGTGCCTCCTCCCACATCTGCTCACTGCGATGGATCCACTCGTCTACCGCTGGGACGTGGGACGGAGAACCTGACCAAGGAAATAAAGGAGGCTGGAAACACACATTGAAAAGGTGTTAACCCAGTGGAGGAGCTACGTAACGAATTTTGTGCGTATTCGACCCAGGGTATGTAACGAGCCCAGTCATGCTGGTGTCTTGAACAGTAAGTGTGCAGAAACCTACCGATCTCTTGATTCAGTCGCTCAGTCTGCCCGTTAGACTGAGGGTGGTACCCTGAAGTCAAACTCATGCTGATCTCTAATACCCTACAAAACTTCTTCCATACCTGTGAGGTAAATTGGGGGCCGCGATCCGTGACGATATCCTCGGGTACGCCATAATACCTGAAAACATACTGGAACAGATAATCTGCTGTTTCAAAACCTGTGGGTAATTTCTCTAGCGGGATGAGGTGACAAGCTTTTGAGAATCGATCTACTGCCACTAAGATAGTGGTCTTACCAAGAGACCGGGGCAGATCCATGATGAAATCAATTCCGAGGTGGGACCACGGGCGGTTAGGGATCGGAAGCGGTTCTAATAGACCTGCCGGCAACTGTCTGGGTGTCTTAGAATGAGCGCACTCAGCAAGTCAAGTCAAGTCAGATTTATTTATATAGCGCTTTTTACAATGGAGCATTGTCTCAAAGCAACTTTACAGGTTTAGATTATCTCCTAATAACTACGTCCAATCTCAAATTGAGCAAGCCTAGGGCGACAGTGGCAAGGAAAAACTCCCTAGTTCTAGGAAGAAACCTTGGGAGGACCAAGACTCAAAAAGGGACCCAAACCCTGGGCGGCGTAGATGATAAATCTAAGAGGCGAACTAAAGGTCATGGAGTCAAAGTTGAAAAGAATGTGAAGTATGCACATCGAACTTTTTAGTGGCCGGGGTATGTGATAAATCTAAGAGCGAAACTAAAGTCATGGAGTCATGGTCGAATTCGAATAAAAATGTGAATGATGCACAGGTGGAAGCTCATCAGATGTACTCAGTGTGGGGCCGGAAACTTGCCGGAAACCACAGCTCGAGAGAAAACAGAAAATGTACCATTACTACTTGATTCATATTGATTAAGAGCACAGTGTTTATTAACAATCACTGATGCCATGTCAATCACTGATGCCAAGTGTAGCATGAGACCCCAGCAGCATTAGCTATAGCAGCATAGCTAGAAAGCTAGAAAGAGGAGAACTGGTAGGAAACACAGCCAAGAGGGATCACATGAGACATTGGCAACCCCACGAGCGGCAGAAGACAGCAACCCAACGTCTCTGATCACCATAAGACTATAAGGATAAGGACTTCTTTTAGTTCCTAGAATTAAAAAAGTCACAGCAGGGGGAAAGGCTTTCTCAAAGGCTTTCAGCACAGGTCCTCACCGCCTCCGTTACATCCTCCTCTAGTCCTTCCCACCAGAACCTGTTCCCGACTAGCTCCAAGGTTTTCTTAATGCCAGGGTGACCAGAGCTTGGATTACTATGTATGGTATTATCAAGGTCTTTACGCATATTGGAGGGAACAAACTCACAACCAGGTGGACAGTTCTCCGGTGGAGGTTCAGTGGCCTGTTCCTGCTGGATTTGCTCGAGCAGATCTCACTGGACGGGACCAACCACACACTCCAGCGCCAGGATGGGGGTTGGAGGACTCGGATCCTGTTCTGCCTCCCATAGGCGAGATAAGGCATCAGCCTTCTTTTTCTGGGACCCTGCACGATAGGAAACAGTAAAGTTAAAACGGTCAAAAAACAATGCCCATCTGGCCTGGGTTGAGCCTCTTGGATGTTCGATTGTATTCGAGATTTTTGTGATCTGTCAATACTAAAAAGGGAAACTTAGCACCCTCAAGCCAGTGACGCCATTCTTCAAATGCCAATTTCATTGCTAAGAGTTCCCGATTCTCTACATCATAATTCCGTTTACTTAGCTTACGGGAGAAGAACGTGCACGGGTGTAGCTCGGAAGGGGTCTCTTTGTGACAAAACGACGCCCACCCCAGTCAAGGACGCGTCTACTTCCAAAACGAATGGATACTCAGGATTGGGGTGTATCAGTACCGTAGCAGTGGTAAGCTTATTTTTTAGCTTAATGAACGCTGCCTCTGCATACGGGGTCCACAATAAGTTCTTACACTTCCCCTTGAGCATAGAGGTCAGTGGAGCTGCCTCACTACTGAAATTCCTTATGAACCTCTGGTAAAAGTTCGTGAATCTTAGGAACTTCTGGAGCTCCTGTACACTACGGGGTTTAGGCCATGCAACTACCGCCTGTACCATTTCCTGATCCATGTGCACCCCCTACCGATCTATGACGTAACCCAAAAGCTTTATCGAGCACACATGAAATTCACATTTTTCTGCCTTTAGATACAAATTATGTCTCAACAGATTCTGCAAAACCAGACGCACGTGCTTGACATGCTGGCCATAGTTCGGTGAATATATCAGGATATCATCTATATAAACTATTATCCAAAGGTGTATCATGTTCCTCAATACCTCATTTATGAAGGCTTGGAATACGGACGGAGCGTTGGCGAGACCGTAGGGCATGACTCGATATTCGTAATGTCCTTGGGTCGTGAGGAATGCCGTCTTCCACTCATCACGAATCCTGATAAGGTTGTAGGCGCTGCGTAGGTCTAGCTACGTGAAGATAGTGGCACCTCGCAGCTGTTCCAGGGTCGCCGGCACGAGAGGAAGTGGGTATTTATATTTGACTGTTATATCGTTGAGACCGTGGTAATCGATGCAGGGACGCAGACCGCCGTCCTTCTTCTTCACGAAAAAGAAGCTGGCCGCCGCTGGTGAGGTAGAAGGATAGATATAGCCCTATCTCAGGGCTTCTTCTACGTATGCTTCCAAGGCCTCAGACTCGGTTCTTGACAAGGGATAGATACGGCTTCGTGGCGGAGTGGTGCCTGGTAATAAGTCTATGGCGCAATCTTCTGAGCGATGGGGAGGTAATTTGCTGGCCCTTTATTTAGAAAAGACCTCAGCCAAATCTGTATAGCAGTGAGGTACTTCTTGTGCTTCTGTGATGTCAGGGCTTTCTACAAGGGTGGCTCGAATGGGCAGTGTTAAACAGGGATCGAAACAAGAGCCTCCCCACTGTGTTATCTCCCCTTGTTGCCAGACAATACGGGTTCCCAAGGATTATGTCATGACGGGGAGCCCGTATCACATAAAATGAGATTTCCTTGAGAAACCCGTGCATAAAGTGACTCTAGAAGTTTGTCTAGTTACCGCCTTCTTCCCTAGAGGACGTCCGTCCACCGCCCTCAGGTGGAGAGGTGCCTCCATCTCCAGCACAGGAACCTGGTGTTTCTCCACGACCTGTGGGTTGATAAAATTTCCAGCTGCACCAGAGTCTATGAGGGCTGAGAGGAACACAGAGCCTGAATCCCATAGTAACTGGACCCTAGCATGCAGACAACTGTTATTCACTTCAGTTTGGCTTCCTTGGCCCCAAATCCCCCTATCTCAGGGAGTCAAAGATGACCAGGTCTCTCCTCCCAAACCAGGTTATCGAGCTCAATAGTATGTCGAATGTATTCGTCCAGTCCCAGGGAGGCCCCCCAAATGACCATCTCGGCCCGTAACTCTGGTCTAAGTCCCTTCGTAAACATGGTTAACAGGTGTGAAACTCGAGGGCATATTTTTTCCTGCCCGGCACTGCCCCTGTTTCATGGTACTTAGTACTGTACCCACGTCCCTTCCAGCCACAGGGTGGTCAAACACCTTTTTAAATAAGGCGTAAAACTGCTGTTCTGACCTTAAAACCTCACTGCCCTGGGTCCATAAAGCTGTTACCCACTGCTTTCCCCGTTAACAGTGAGATGAAGTGGATCTTATCGGTATTTGTGGCGAACTGATTGGGGTGGTGATCGATATATATACTGCATTGCATGAGGAACTCTTACATGTGTTCAGTGCTCCATCATACCGTTCCGGAAGAGCCACCTGAAGCGATGCGAACTCCCTTCGAGGCGTAACAATGGCGGGTGGTATGGTGTTGACCGCTGGCGGTGTTGTTCCGGTCTGTGCGGGAAGCGGTGGGACTGACCGGAGGAGAAGCTCCTGCATGAGCCTAGCGATCTCCTCCATACTTTCCTCTTGCCGGGAGAGACGATCCTCTAAACCCGCTGATTCCATGTGCAGGCGAGGTCTTCTGTAATGACTCTGACACTCAGGGTTAGCAGGAATCAGGAGCAGGTTTATTGGCAGATAACACAAAGTTCGTAGTCAAGAAACAATTCGAAGTCGAGAACCAGAATATCCAAAACAGCCGTGCGTCAGTCCGAGGGGAAAAGCAAAAACCGTAGTACAATCAATACATGCAATGCAGTATATATATCGATCAACACCCCGTAATCCAAAAGTCTTAACACTGAAAAGCCGAAATTCACTAAATGCATATAACGCTCGGAAACGGCGTGTAAGCAACAAGACCTCGCGGTGAGCTACTGAACCCGAGCCCCTTTTAAAGATGGTCAACTACCGGAAGCCAAGCGGCCTAAAATTCAGTCGACGACGTTCTCTGGTGGGGCGGCGTGACACACACCCCCTCTATCTATCTTTAGCAAGTGAAGTTGCTAGGAAGTTCCCTTAAAGAAAATTGTTACTATAATCTTAAACAGAAAGAAAATCGAATTAATCAGGTCATATGTTAAAGAGAATCGGAAAGCAAAGGAAATTTACAAACCGTGCATTTCTAGTCTGAAAACCAGCCGCCTAGTTGCTCAGGTATTTTAGTGCCGGTCCCAACCCGGATAAATGGTGAGGGTTGCGTCAGAAGGGATCCGGTGTAAAAATTTGCCAAATAAAGTATGCGAGTCATGTAACTTCACCATACCGGAAATCGGTCGCGGTTAACAACGGACCGCACTGGTACTGTAGGAAACGGGTTACCAGCGGAAATTGGACTACTGTTGCCGAAGACGAAGAGTAGGGAAGCGTTTGAGGAGGCACAGAGAATCAGGAGGACCATATTAGCAAGAGAGTAGCCAACCCTAAATGTAGGGACGATGACAGGGAAGGTAGAGAGCGGCTGATATGATGCAGAGGAGAAAGGTCGCTGTTTTGTGGGTGAGGAGACAAAAAGTGGAAGGGTAGCAAGGCTCGATGCATTGGTGCAGGGTTTTAAACTGTTCACATGGTGTGGATCGGAAGAGAAATGGAGTTGGTGTGGTCCTGAGAGGGGAATATGTAAAGAATGCGTGAGGTGAACAAGGGGGTCAGCTGGAAATTGAGAGTGTAATGGTGGAATGTTGTTAGTGGCTATTGCACCACAAGTTGGCTGTGGAATTAGAGGAAGAAAGCGAGATTCTGGGGGGGTTAGATTGAAGTGGTTGAGAGCATCCCAGGGAGGAGAGACTGGTGATTGGTGCAGATTTCAATGGTCATGTTGGTGAAGGTAATAAAGGAGATGAGGAAGTGATGGGCAGGTTTGGTGTTAAGGATAGGAACCTAGAAGGACAGATGGTGGTGATTTTGCAAAGAGGATGGAAATGGCTGTGGTTAACACATATTTTCAAAAGGAGGAGCATAGGGTGACTTCTAAGAGTGGAGGGAGGAGCACACAGGTAGACTACATCCATGTAGAAGAGGTTGCTTAAAAGAGATTGGTGATTGTAAGGTAGTGGCAGGGGAGAGTGTAGCTAGGCAGCATCGGATGGTGGTGTGCAGGATGGCTCTAGTGGTTAGGAGAGGACAAAGGCAGAGCATAGGACAAAATGATGGAAGTTGAGAAAGGAAGAATGTTGTAAGGAGCTCGGAGAGGAGCTGAGAAAGGCTTTGGGTGATAGGAAAGCGCTCCCAGATGACTGGGTAGTAGCAGCAACAGTAATTAGACAGACGGGTAGAACGGTACTAGGTGTGTCTTCTGGACAGGCAAAGGAAACCTGGTGGTGGAGCGAGGAAGAGCAGAAGGTTATTCAGAGAAAGAGGTCAGCAAAGAAGAAATGGGACAGGGACAGGACTAAAGAGAGTAGGCAGGAGTACAAGGAGATGCGGCACAGAGAAAAGAGGGAAGTAGCAAAGTCCAAGCAGATGGCCTACGATGAGTTATATGACAGGTTAGACAGTAGGGAAGGAGAGGAGGAGTTGTATCTGCTGGCGAGATAGAGAGATAGAGCTGGCAAGGATGTGCAGCATGTCAGGGTGATCAAGGATAGAAATGGAAATGTACTGTCGGGTGAGGAGAGGGTGAGGGAAAGATGGAAGGAGTATTTTGAGGAGCTGATGAATGTCGAAAATGAAAGGGAAAGAAGGTTGGATGGCGTAGAAATTGTGGAACAGGATGTAGCAAAGATTAGCAAGGACGAAGTGAGGAAAGCTATGAAAAGGATGAAGAATGAAAAGGCAGTGGGACCTGATGACATACCGGTTGAAGTATGGAAAAGTCTAAGAGAGCTTGGAGTGGTGTTTTTGACTAGATTATTCAATGGAATTCTGGTGAATGAGAATATGCCGGAGGAATGGAGGAAAAGTTTACTTGTACAGATTTTTAAGCAGAAGGGTGATGTACAGAGTTGGGCTCTTACAGGGGCATAAAGTTGATGAGCCACACAATGAAGATTTGGGAGAGAGTTGTGGAAGCTAGGCTCAGACAGGAGGTGACAGTGTGTGAACAACAGTATGGTTTCATGCCAAGGAAGAGCACCATGGATGCGATTTTTGCTTTGAGACTGCTGATGGAGAAGTATAGAGAAGGTCAGAAAGAGCTACACTGCGTCTTAGTGGATTTGGAGAAAGCTTATGACAGGGTGCCAAGGGAGGAACTGTGGTGGTGTATGAGGAAGTCTCGAGTGGCTGAAAAGTACATTAGATTGGTGCAGGACATGTATGAGAACAGCATGACAGCGGTAAGATGTGCTGTAGGAGTGACAGATAGCTTCAAGGAAGAGGTGGGGCTGCATCATGGATCGGCCCTGAGTCCCTTCTTATGGAGTGATGGACAGACTAACAGATGAGGTCAGACAGGAATCGCCGTGGACTATGATGTTTGCAGACGACATTGTGATCTGTAGTGAGAACAGGGAGCAGGTAGAAGAGAACTTGGAGAGGTGGAGGTATAATCTGGAAAGGAGAGGAATGAAAGTCAACTGTAATAAGACAGAATACATGTGTGTAAATGAAAGGGAGGCAGGTGGAACAGTCAGGCTACAGGGATCAGTGGTCACAAAGGTCCAGGAGTTCAGGTACTTGGGATCAACTGTCCAAGGAAATGGGGAGCGTGGAAAGGAGATTAAGAAGAGAGTACAGGCAGAATGAGGTAGGTGGAGAAAAGTGTCAGGAGTGCTGTGTGACAAAAGGGTCGCAGCAAAAGTGAAAGGAAAGATTTATAAGAGAGTAGTGAGACCAGCCTTGTTGTATGGGTTAGAGACAGTGGCACTGACAAAGAGACAGGAACCAGAGCTGGAGGTGGCAGAACTTAAGATGTTGAGGTTCTCTTTAGGAGTGTCTAGGGTGGACAGGATTAGGAATGAGATCATCAGAGGGACAGCACAGGTTGGAAAATTGGGAGGCAAAATTCGAGAGGGAAGACTGAGATGGTTTGGACATGTGCCGAGGAGGGATAGTGGATATATTGGTAGGAGGATGTTGGAGATGGAGCTGCCAGGCAAGAGACGGGAGGGAGACCAAAGAGGAGTTATTTGGTTGTGGTAAATGAAGATATGCAGGGAGTTGGGGTGAGAGTAGAGGACGTGGAGGACAGGGTGAGGTGGAAACGTTTAACTCGCTGTGGTGACCCCTGATAAAGGGAGAATCCGAAAGAAGAAGACGAAGAAGTGCATTTCTAGTCTGAATTGCAAAGTTCAGGGTTTCTACTATGTAAAGGGAAAGTAGACTGTAATCAAATCCAGATTTTCCCAGCACAAAATATTAGTCACATTCTGTGTGGTGAAAGGCTAATCTGCGTCTTATGAAATAATTACTTGTCAGCTTAAGAATAGGGGCGATGTGCTTGTGAGAAGAAAGAAAATGGCCTGAAGAAAGGATCAATGTTTTCTTCAACAAATAAAGATAAGATGTGAAATCTGGAATGTTCAAGAAATTTGTAGCTTGAGCAGTGTCACCATCGAAAATAAGCTTATATGCTGATCAGCCAAAATATTAAAACTACCTGGTCCACCTAGGTTGGTGTTATGCAGCAAATTAACTTCCATATGCACAGATCCAGGGTTTTCCAGCAGTACATTACCCTGAACATTTCCCACTCTCCACTCACTTGTCTTCTACCCACAGTGCATCCTGGTGCCATCATTTCCAGCATCTGATAAATGATGCTGCGTACCTGACTATCTATGTGATGGAATAGAAAATATGACTAATGAGACCAGATGACAATCGTCTATTCATCCAAGGGGTTCAATTCTGATACTCCCATTGTAGGTATTACAAAGTTTGTAACTCCTTGAAACACTGTCGGTTGGTGCTCATTACTGTAGATTGGCAGCACCCTGCAAGCCTTGTTGTTTAGTATATGCTTCAGCCCAGCCATCTGGCTATATCAATTTATTCCTTGTTAAATTTGCTCAGGTCTTTCTCCTCTATCCAACATATCAATTACTAGAACCAACATCTAACTTACTGTCTGATGCAATGCATGTGGAAAGTCTTCAGATCGTTTCACGTTTAATAATAATATAATAAGCTTTATTTACATTTTTTCAAACAGTGTTTCACAAAGTGCTTTACATATGCAAAAGAATAAAAATAAAATAGGTTTAAAACAAAAAAGTACATAAAGGAATAAGAAAATAAAATATAATAAAATGGAAACATTTAAAAGTACAGGCACAATAAAATGAGGTGAAGTATAAGATGAAGTATAAACAAATAAAACATTAGCAAAATGTTTATCTGAACGTGTCATTCAGTCCTTTTCTTAAATCTGGTAAGATTATCCTCAGGTCAGTTCCAAAGGTTTGTTATGTTGCAGCCTTGTGCTAAAATAAAAAAAATCTATTTTTTTCCCCATCATTCTGCACTCAATATTCCATAATGAAAGTGAAAACGAAATTTTAGAAATGTTTGCAAATTTATTAAAAAGGGAAAACTAAAATATTGCATTGACATAAGTATTCAGACCTTTTACTCAGTGCTTAGTTTAAGCTCCTTTGGCAGCTATTACAACCTCCAGTCTTCATGGGTATGATGTCACGAGGTTTGCACACCTGGATTTGGAGATTTTCTGTCATTCTTCTCTGCAGATCCTCTCAAGCTCTGTCAGGTTGGATGGGGACTGTTGGTGGACAGCCATTTTCACATCTCTCCAGAGATGTTCAGTTGGGTTCAAGTCAGGGCTCTGGTTGGGAGACTCAATATCATTCACATAGCTGTCCCTAAGCCACTCCTGTGTTGTCTTGGCTGTGCTCTTAGGGTCACTGTCTTGTTGGAAGGTGAACCTTTGGCCCCCTCTGAGGTCCCGAGTGCTCTGGATCAGGTTTTCATTAAGAATATCTTTGTACTTTGCTCCATTCAACTTTCCCTCAACCCTAACAAGTCTCACTGTCCCAGCTGCTGAAGAACACCCCCACAGCATGACACTGCCACCACCACGTTTCACTGTAGGGATGGTATTGGGCAGGTGATGAGCAGTGCCTGGTTTCTTCCAGACATGACACTTAGAATTGAGGCCAGAAACTTAAATCTTGGTTTAATCAGACCAGAGAATCTTGTTTATCACGTTCTTTGAATCCTTTAACTGTTTGTTTTTTTTGTTTGTTTTTTTGGGGTTTTTTTTTTTTGCAAACTCCTGGTGGGTTTTAATGTATATTTTACTGAGGAGAGGTTTCTTTTTGGCCATAAAGACCAGATTGGTGGAGTGGTGCAGTGATGGTTGACCTTCTGGAAGTTTCTCCCATCTGCACACAGGATCTTTGGAGCTCAGCCAGAGTCACCGTTGGCTTCTTGGTCACCCTCTCTTACCAAGGCCCTTCTCCCTCATTACTTAGTTTGGTGTGGTGGCCAGCTCTAGAAAGTGTCCCAAACTTGTTCCAAACTGCTCACATTTAAGAATTATTGCAGCCACTGTGCTCTTAGGAACTTTCAGTGCAGCAGAATATTTTGCAGCCTTCTCCAGATCTGTACCTCCACATAATCTTGTCTCTGATCTCTACAGGCAGTTCTTTTCTCCTTGTGGCTTGGTCTTTGCTCTGATATACATTGTTAGCTATGAGACCTTATATAGACAGGTGTGTGTCTTTCCATGTCATGTCCAGTCAACAAATTTACCACAGGTGGAATCCAATTAAGGCATAGAAACATCTCAAAGATTATGAAGAGATATGGGAGGTTTTCAGAGCTAAATTTCTAGGGTCATAGCAAAGGATCTGAATACTTGTCGATGTCCATGCGAAATTTTTGTTTTTCCTTTATAATAAAATTGGAAAAAAAATATAAAATTCTGCATTCACTTTGTCATTATTTGGTGTTGAGTGCAGATTGATAGGGGAAAAACTGTTAGGTTAACTGTTCAGCTGTGCTGTTTCAATAAGAAGATCAACAACATTATTTGTTATTCAGCATGTGCATGGTTTTAATGTTTGGTGTCTGTGTCCAAAATCAGAGGAATTGAAAGGAGCCTGTTCATAAAATCACCATAAACTTAGTTTGTGTGTTTTCCTTTCTTGTTAGATGAAATTTCAGTGTGTGTGAACTGAATCTTCTTTTGAAACAAAATGATGGCACCTCTTGATCTTATATTGTAATTAGAATGAAAAACCTGACGGATCCAATATTTACGCAGTGTGGTGTGTTCAGTTTTGGACAAATTAGTTATCTGGAGAAGAAATTGCATCTGCATATCATCTTTTATGATAAAAGTCCTTTAAAGCTGGAAATTGTAGACCTTTGCCATTACATGAAGTAAACTTAATTGCATATTCCTGATTTTGAGTCATCTTCAAACAGGCACGACACAATAATTACTGTAAAAAGCACTGCCACTAGAGAGAAAATGTACAGTATTTTCAAATGATGATTTTCTTTTTCTTTTAGCGTACATTCGCTCAAACCAGATCATGGGTTGGGGAGAGAAGGCCATCGAGATTCGCTCTGTAGAAACTGGCCACCTGGATGGAGTTTTCATGCATAAGAGAGCTCAAAGGCTGAAGTTCCTGTGTGAACGCAATGATAAGGTGAATCTGTCACACATTCATATACTATGCTAACTTGATACTATGTTAAGTCAAGTTAAGTCAGATTTATTTATATAGCGCTTTTTACAATGGAGCATTGTCTCAAAGTAACTTTACAATTTTAGATTATCTCCTAATATCTACGTCCAATCCCAAATTGAACAAGCCTAGGGTGACAGTGGCAAGGGTGTTATGAGGAAGAAACCTTGGGCGGCATAGATGATAAATCTTAGAATGAAACTGATTTATTTAAACCAATAAGTCATGTAGTCATAGTTCAAATAAAATGTAAAATATGCACATCGACATTAAATCTTCCAATACACAGAGTCACTCCAGGATCTTGAGTCTAAGCAGGAAAGTTGTTGGCGGCACTTCGACCCCAGATAAGCGGAGGGGGGAGGAGGAGGTTATAAATGCATGAACAAGTTTCTCTGCATCATTAAATGAGAGGATATTTGTAAGTTTAGCGATAGTGTAGTCAAGTCAGATTTATTTATATAGCGCTTTTTACAATGGAGCATTGTCTCAAAGTAACTTTACAAGTTTAGATTATCTCCTAATAACTACGTCCAATCCCAAATTGAGTAAGCCTAGGGCGACAGTGGCAAGGAAAAACTCCCTATTACGTAGGGATATTACGTAATTGAAAGAAAGCAATTCGAGTGATGCTGCTAATGGGCGCATCAAAGGAGAGATCTGAATCAAATGTGACACCTCTAAGTTTTTTTTTACAGATGGACTGGGCAATACTGGGCAGCCATCTAGATTTAGGATAGATGTAACCAACTTGTCTCTCACAGCCTTGGGTCCCACTAATAGAACCTCAGTTTTATCTGAGTTAAGTAAGTTATTTCCTTTACACAGTCCTCAATTTTATTGATTGTAAGGCTGTCATTAGGTTTGGCTGATATGTACAGTTGTGTATCATCTGCATAGCAGTGGAAACTAATGCCATGTTTATGAATAACTGAGCCTAGTGACAGCATGTACAGAGAGAATAAAAGCACTGAGCCCTGAGGCACGCCATACTTCACTTTTGAGAGCTTAGACCTTAGATTATTGTTTATATGAACAAACTGGTACCGCCCAGGTCCAAATAGGATTTCACCAAGAAAGTGCAATAATCCCTTAATACCTACAAAATTTTCTAGTCTGTTTAGTATAAAACATCATGATCTATAGTACCTACAATACAGTGATTTTCTCTAGTCTGTTTTTTTTTTTAGAGTAAACATCATGATTATAGTGTCAACCTGCTGGCACTTAAATATAACGAAAGAAAAGGAAACACAATCCATTATATGATAATATTAATTTAATAAATCATTTAATACACTAATTAATGCTGTTTTCAGTACTATGAATGGGGCCTGAAGCCAGACTGAAAATGTTTTCATAAATTTCATTCCTTTTTGAGGTAACCTGCCGAGCTGCTGGGATGGCTTTTTCTAAGATTTTGGACAGAAACGGTAGATTTGAAATTGGTCGTATATAATTAGATATCACACACAAGGGTCAAGATTGGCTTTTTTTTAATCAGTGTGGTTTGATAACGGCAGACTTAAAGGATTTGGGCACATAACCCAAGGTAAGGGATGAATTTAAAATAACTAACAGTAAGCTCTATAATACAAGGTAATTACTTCGTTGAGTAATTGTATAGGAATTGCGGTCTAACTAAACATGTTTGATGACTTAGATGAGCTGATCAGTGCGGATAGTTCAGTATTAGTAATTAGGGTAAAAAAGATTTCTAATCTTGATTTACAAGCTAATTTGAACAGATGTCTTCCTAGTGCTGCATCTGGAAGGTTTTTGCTGAATAGTTTTGGTGATGTGATGTGTGTTTCTATCTTATCATTAAAGAAAGTCATGAAATCATTACAGTTAAAATTAAAACAGGAATGTGAGAATCACTTCTGTAGGGTTTTTTTCTGTTTAATTTGCCAGACTGTATTAAAGAGAAAATCTTGGGATTATTCTTATTTTTCTCCTTGATTGAGTAAAGTATAGCAGCTTTAGCTTTTTACCTTGCTAATCCCTCCAATATGCTTATACTCTGCCATGCTATCCCGCCCAAGCCAATCACCCCCTTACCTCCAATTTACTATGTCTCCACTTGCGCTCTAGGCAAAACCGATATTGTTTTTGCTTTAAAGGTACGGGTTTTTGGTCAGTATACCATGGTGCTAGCCTTTTTTCCCTCCCTAATGCGTTCGACCCTAGCAGGAGCAACGTGTCCATTGGTTTGAGTGAAACACACATTTCTAATTGGTCATTTACACACACAAAGATCATCGGCATCGGCTCCGTAGGTGGTAAATTAAATTCATTCAAGTCTGGTAGGTTTTTAAATAAACGCAGCTGGAGTAGCAGATGTGATAGTGCGTCTTTGGTGTGATATCACGAGCAGAAAGGTTTTTTATTTATATTAGAAGATAGCTCAAATACTAAAAGATAGTGATCTGAAATCAAATCACTTTGTGGGAAAACATCAAGGTTATCTATAATTGATCCCAATGTTAATATTATAGATCTAAAGTATGGTTAAAAGTGGGGTGGGTTTGGTCCCATCACATTCTGAGTGATACTCATGTAATTCTAAGATGACTCTAAGATGGACTAAGATGGAACGTAATTTGGAATTCTGCTCATTGTCAAAAGTGAATATTGAAATCACCTACAATTTAATGCCTTATCTGATGAAAGTACTAAGCAGGAAAGAAAGTTAGCAAATTCCTGAAGAAATTCTGAATAAGTGACCTGGATCACCTAAATAGTGATAAGCTGGAAAGAGTGTGGCTTTTGACTTCCCATAACGATGGATCAGTCTCATTAAGAATCAGTATTTTCAAAACGAATTAGCCTTGGTAATGGGATTTAGTTGTACCAACCTAGCTCTTCGTCAAAAATTGTGGCTACGCCTCCCCCCCTCCCCCCCCGGACCATTAGGACGAGGGCGATTAGCATGACTGTATCCAGGAGGTTGAGGCTTCATTTTAGGGGGCTAAATATTCATCAGGTCTAATCCTACCTAGTCTCAGTGAGACAGAGAGCGTGTAAAAAGCGTTTTATCAGTCGGATCATTTATTTTACAATCAACTGCTTTGTTGGTAAGTGGATCTGATGTTAAGTAGTCCTATCCAGCTTTAGTCCTAAGGTGTTTATTTCTGGGAGGGAGCTATCTGTGTGTTATGCTAATGAGGTTATTTAAAATTAAAACAACTTACTTTTTTGTTTGAGAGCGTGTAAATTTAGGACAGATGCCCCGGTAACGAGACAGTTTCAAATAATGTGGGTTCCTGGTGACGGTGCATGGAATACCCGACAGCCAGTTTTGGTTAAGCTGGTCTGTTCTCGTTGAACTGACCCCCTCTGGATTGTCACCCTACCCAATCCGGCCATAAGCTAATGGCAATGTTGCACGAGATAGAGCACACACCGCTACCCTGCCCGAGTGGGAAATGGACGCCGTCCTGCCCACCGTCCCACGATGTAGTCACTCTGCAGTCACCAGTCGGGTGCCTAGGTGTTGGTCTAAGGTGCGCCACGGCGCCGCCTTCTGTTCGGTGTGCAGCGTTGGAGGGTGGGCGTGAAAGATGTGAAAAGTGCATGCACCTGCGCTCGCTAGCGTGGCAACATGACACCCGACTGTACGATGGGACACTGCCTTCCGCCGGTGGTGGGTGAGGCCATCACAACGTACGCGCTGTCGTCGACTGTGCGTCCCCTGCTCAACTGCCAACCGATCGCTTGCAGTTGGGGCGCCTCCTCGCTGCCCGTCAGCGGTGCGCACAACGCCGGTGGGGACCAAGTGAGGTGGGCGGTGGTTAGGACGAGCGACGCCACAGGTGGGACGACGTTTAAAGTCACATTGACAGCCACTCAAAACAAATCAACACCTAACCCGAACCCCTCACAACCCATTGAAAATAAGCATTAACTAAACCCCCCCATCCTAAAAAGCCAGGCTTACCCTCAAAAGGCTGTCCATATTTGTCTATATGCCCACGTTGTTTTCGAAGAAGCACCCCACTTGGACGCCATCCATTCAGCCGACCATAACCTGCTTAGGCTTTGGTCCCCCTCGCCCATTGTGATGGGGGGGGGGGGGGCCATAGCAAACACTACACTACACATTGACACATCGCCTTTCGCCACTCTAACCACCTCTACAACAATTAGCCTTAGTATAACCTCTGACTGACGAAGGCGTATATCATTAAGCCCCTAAATGAACGACTATCCTAGAGAATCTGTGGGCTCTCGAGTTCACTAAGACTTATTACAATGTCCGCACACGTTCACTCTGGCTCCGGGATACAGGTTAACTCTAGCCTGCTGGGTGTCCCTAAAGGGGTAGCTAGTTTCAGTCACATGTCATAAATAGTTCACCTATGACCGGCAGAGCTCTTTTCAACAGGCTGCTCAGTGGGTGCATGACTGAGGATGGTAAACCTTGTTGGACACGTCAACAGGTAAAGAGTGGTGCCTCATGGGCTAGCCTTACGCCTACGTCGCAGAACCGTCCCCCCTTGCCCTGCGAGGCGAGGGGCTCTGCCGGGGCGGGCCCACTAACTTCACCTGTGGCATCATCCAGAATCTGCTAAGCTAGAAGCTGATGAGGCTGTAATGTCCTGATCTCTAAACTACAATCTTTCTCCGTCAGGCCTATAAGCCTACACCTATCACAATGAAATTTTAAATGATGGAGGAAGACTAGCTGAACATGCCACACTCGGCACAGGGACAAGCGCAGGCAGAAGCCATGATAATACATTAATTAAATAATATATTAAAGGTACTTAGCTTTGATTGGTGTTGTGGGGTGCCCATTGACGATACAGTCGTATGAAAAAGTTTGGTGGGCATTCCCTGAACAATTTTCATGATTTTAGTTTATATAAATCATTGGTTGTTCAGATCAGCAACTTGAGTTAAATATATCATATAGCAGATGAACACAGTGATATTTGTTGAGAAGTGAAATGAAGTTTATAGGATTTTACACAGAAAGTGTGGCAGTAATTATTCAAAACCAAAATTAGGCAGGTTGGCATAAATTTGGGCACCCAACAAAAAAATTACATCATATATTTAGTAGAATCCCTCCTCCTTTGTAAGAATAACAGCCGCTAAAAACAAACGCCTTATCCTCCTACAGCTTCCTTCCTACAGCTTCCAGTCTGGATTTCTGGTTGAAGGTGCTTTTGGACCATTCTTCTTTAGAAACATCTCCAGTTCAAGTCACGTTTGATGGTTCTTCTGAGCATGGACAAAGCCCCACATTTTCAGTAATATTCATGTCCTGGGGACTGAGATGGCCCATTCCAGAACGTTTGTTACTGGTTTCCTCTGCAATGAATGCCTCAGTAGATTTTTGAGCAGGGTTTGGGGTCAATTGGCCCGGTGCAACTTTGTCACCTGATTCTTGAACATTGTTCTTAAGAATCTTGGATATATTAACTGGAATCCATGCAAAACCTTCAACTTTTAACACAAATTCCTAGTACCTGCACTGGCCACACAGTCCCACAGCATGATGGAACCCCCCCACCAAATTTTACTGTGGGTAGGCAAGTGTTTTTGTCTTGGGATGCTGTGTCTTTTTTTTCCGCTCCTTGGTTTATGTCCAAATAACTCATTTTTAGTTCATCATCAGTAACACAGCACTTTTATTCCAAATGAAGCTGGATTGTCCAAATGTGGCTGTACACCCCCCTCAAGTGACTCTGTTTGTGGTGTGTTCTGCAGAAAAGGTTTTCCTGCATTACTCTTCTGCATTACTCTCCCATACAATCTCTCTCCTTGTGCCAAGTTGCGCTGTATAGTTTGAACAATGAACAGTGACACCATCTCTGCAGCAAGATGAGGTTGTAGGTCTTTGGAGGTGGTCTGTGGCTTGAACTATGACTGTTCTCACCATCCGTTCGCCTCTGCCATTTCTGAGATTTTTCTTGGTCTGGTGCCACTTCGGGAGTTCCTTAACGAAAGAACTGTGTGCCTGTGTGGTCTTCCATTGCCTCACTATGTTCCTCACAGTGGAAAACTGACAGCTGAAATCTCTGAGAGGCTTTTTCCTTTTTTTTTTCCTTTCCCGAACCATGATGTTGAACAACCTTTGTTTTCGGGCCATTTGAGAGTTGTTTTTGAGGCTCCCATGTTGCCACTTTTCGGAGATGATGCAAAGAGGATAAAAAACTTCCAATTGGCCACCTTAACACTTTTCTTTCCTCATAGTTGGATTCAATTTCACTTGTGTATGTAGATCAAGGGTCAATGAGCTTAGAAAACAAATTTTGTGTTGCCAATAATTAGTGGGGGTGGCTCTAAGGTATTCACATGACACAGGGTGGCCCAAATTATGCACCTGCCCTAATTTTGTTTGAATAATTACTGCACACTTTCTGTAAAAAAACCTATAAACTTACTTAAATTTCACTTCTCAAATATCACGGTGTTCATCTGCTATATGATATATTTACCTGAAATTGCTGAGCTGGACAACCAATGATTTATAAAGAAAAATCATGAAAATTATCAGGGGTGCCCAAACTTTTTCATACGACTGTATGGTTCAGCCGATGGTAAGCTGCAGCCGATGGTACAATGCAATTCTTGATTAAAGCGTCGATGGAAAGTTAATACAAAACGTCGCAAAAAGCTAAGTCTCAGAAAAAAAGAAGGTGGGAAAAGGCTGTAAAACGTTATAAAAACACACACTACTGCAAAAGATGAGGCCGAAATGACGCAACTCTGGTAATTAGCTAATGGCTAATTACTGCAAACACATGCCGATATACCTGTAAAGTTACTAACTAACGATTAGCAGCGAAAAATATAATCCACCGGTAATAGAAGGAAATGATTAAGATGTTGTAAAAAGTACTATATATACGATACAAATGTGATCGAGAATTAAAATACTTAAAAAGTAATAAACTGCTAACAGCTGCAAAACAGTGTGCGCCCTGTGCGGAATTGGCGCTAATGAGTCTGGGTTGCCAGATCCTCACAATCCTCTCGTCGGTGGTCAGCGTTCTCTCTCAGCATTCTCTCTCCTGTGTGAACGCAATGAGAAGGTGAATCTGTCACACATTCATATACTATGTTGACTTGATACTATGTTAATTAAATTAACAAATTAACCTGTCAACATTTGATTTTCATAATTTTTCTTCTTTCTCCAAACTTCATATCATTTTTTAATAAACATCCATTCCCAACACTGACATCTGGAGGGTGGGAAAGTGGGACACATCAGTTTTAGTGAGCTTGGATCATAAATTAACTACATAAACAAATTGATAAGAATCCCTCAAGTAGGATGTAAACCAAACAGCACCAATACCTGTGTTATTTTCTGTCTTATTCAGTAAAATATAATTATTCATAGCATCACATGCTGCACACTAAAATAACTGAACAATAAAAGAGATGCATTCATTGTCTAAAGATATTAGTAAATTATTCGGGACCCTAATTAATGGTGTTTCAGTACTATTTACAGCATTTAGCAGACACCCTTATCCAGAGCGACTTACAATTGATACAATCTTACAATTCAAGCAATTGTGGGCTAAGGGCCTTGCTCAAGGACCCAACAGTGGCAGCTTGGCAGAGGTGGGATTTCAACCCAGGACCTTCTGGTCCATAGTCCAGTACCTTACCTGGTAGGCTACCACAGTACTATGACATCTAAATCCAGGCTGAAAAAGTTGTGTGTAGGAATTGGTTCAAGTACACACAACAGTGACTTACAGTGGTGCTTGAAAGTTTGTGAACCCATTAGAATTTATTATATTTCGGCAAAATATGACCAATCATCAGATTTTTTTCTGCAAAATATGACCATCATCAGATTTTCACAAAAGTAGATAAAGAGAACCCAGTTATATAAAGGAGACAAAAATATTATACTTGGTCATTTATTTATTGAGGAAAAATATTCCAATATTACACACGTGGACAAAATTGTTGGTACCCCTCAGTTAATGAAAGAAAAACTCACAATGGTAACAGAAATAACTTTAATCTGACAAAAGTAATAATAAATACAAAGTCTATAAAAATTAACAAATGAAAGTCAGACATTGCTTTTCAACCAAGCAACTTAAGTTGTTGTTGCAAAACAACCTTTTTGAGGCAATCACTGCCATCAAACGATTCCGTGTATCTGTCAGTGAGACTTCTGCACCTCTCAGCAGGTATTTTGGGCCACTCCTCATGAGCAAACTGTCTCAGGTTTGAAGGGTGCCTTTTCCAGATGCCATGTTTCAGCTCCTTCCAAAGATGCTCAATAGGATTTAGGTCAGGGCTCATAGAAGGCCACTTCAGAATAGCCCAGTGTTTCCTCTTGGCCGTTCTTGGGTGTTTTTAGATGTGCGATATGACACTGATGTTCCTTGAGCTTGAAGTTCACCTTTAATCTATTTAGAAGTTTTTCTCGGCTCTTTTGTTACCATTCGTATTATCCATCTCTTGATGGATAATTTTCCTCCTGCGTCCATGTCCAGGGAGGTTGGCTACAGTCCCATGGGTCTTAAATTTCTGAATAATATATGCAACTGTAGTCACAGGAACATCAAGCTGCTTGGAGATGGTCTTATGACCTTTATCTTTAACATGTTTGTCTATAATTATCTTTCTAATGTCCTGAGACAGCTCTTTCCTTTGCTTCCTCTGGTCCATGGTGAGTGTGGTACACACCTCGTCACCAAACAGTACAGTGACTACCTGAAACCCTATATATAGGCCCACTGACTGATTACAGGATTGTAGACACCTGTGATGTTAATTAGTGGACACACCTTGATTAAACTTGTCCCTTTGTGCTTTGAGCTGAATATTTTATCATTAAATATTATCAATGCAGAAATTCATGAAATCATTACTGTTGCAATCAGATGGAAGTCCAGAGTTACTTTCGGTGACCTTTCTATTTAGTTTGGTGACTGTATAAAACATAAATCTGGGATTATTCTTATTTTTCTTTATTAGTGAGGAAGATACACAGTTTTAGCTTTAGTTAGTAAGGACATGTTTATACTCTGCTATGCTCCGTTTTTTTGTCACCACTTGTGTTCTAAAATCTGAGCTGCGCATTTAAATGTACAGGTGTGGTCATTATACCACAGAATCGGAATCAGAATCATTTATTCACCAAGTACTAGAAGTACAAGGAATTTCTCTTGGTGCAGGTGTCAGCATAGAATTAAATCAAATCTAAACTTAGAAATTAAATCTAATAAAATTATTATGTAAAATATATTGAATATTACAAATATATTACAAATATGACATGAAATGAAATCATAAATACAGTGGGGCAAAAAAGTATTTAGTCAGCCACTGATTGTGCAAGTTCTCCTACTTAGAAAGATGAGAGAGGTCTGTAATTTTCATCATAGCTACACTTGAAACAAAATGAGAAAAAAAATCCAGGAAATCACATTGTAGGATTTTTAAAGAATTTAATTGTAATCATGGTGGAAAATAAGTATTTGGTCACCCACAAACAAGCAAGATTTCTGGCTTTCACAGACCTGTAACTTCTTCTTTAAGAAGCTCTTCTGTCCTCCACTCGTTACCTGTATTAATGGCACCTGTTTGACCTTGTTATCTGTATAAAAGACACCTGTCCACAGCCTCAAACAGTCAGACTCCAAATTCAACCATGGCCAAGACCAAAGAGCTCTTGAAGGACACCAGCAAGAAAATTGTAGACCTGCACCAGGCTGGGAAGAGTGAATCTACAATAAGCAAGCAGGTTGGTGTGAATAACTCAACTGTGGGAGCAATTGTAAGACATACAAGACCATTGATAATCTCCCTCGATCTGGGGCTCCACGCAAGATCTCATCCCATGGGGTCAAAATGATCATGAGAACGGTGAGCAGAAATCCCAGACGTACACGGAGGGACCTGATGAATGACCTGCAGAGAGCTGGGACCAATGGAACAAGGCTACCATCAGTAACACACGGATCCTGAAGTGCCAGGCGTGCCCCCCTGCTTAAGCCAGTACATGTCCAGGCCCATCTGAAGTTTGCCAGAGAGCATATGGATGATCCAGAAGAGGATTGGGAGAATATCATGTGGTCAAATGAAACCAAAATAGAACTTTTTGGTAAAAGTTCAACTTGCTGTGTTGGGAGGAAGAAGAATGCTGAGTTTCATTATACCTACTGTGAAGCATGGGGGTGGAAACATCATGCTTTGTGGCTGTTTTTCTGCAGAGGAGGCAGGACGACTGATCTGTGCTAAGGGAAGAATGAACGGGGCCATGTATCGTGAGATTTTAAGCCAAAACCTCCTTCCATGAGTGAGAGCATTGAAGTTGGAACGTGGCTGGGTCTACCAGCATGACAATGACCCCAAACACACCGCTCGGGCAACAAAGGAGTGGCTCCGTAAAAAGCATTTCAAGGTCCTGGAGTGGCCTAGCCAGTCTCCAGACCTCAACCGCATAGAAAATTTGAGGAGGGAGTTGAAAGTCTGTGTTGCCACAAAACATCACTGCTCTAGAGGAGATCTGCATGGACGAATGGGCCAAAATACCAGCTACAGTGTGTGCCAACCTGGTGAAGACTTACAGGAAATGATTGACCTCTGTCATTGACAAACAAAGGTTATGTTACAAAGTATTGAGTTGAACTTTTGTTATTGACCAAATACTTACTTTCCACCATAATTTACAATTAAATTCTTTAAAAATCCTACAATGTGATTTCCTGAATTTTTTTTCTCATTTTGTCTCTCATAGTTGCAGTGGTACCTATGATGAAAATTACAGACCTCTCTCATTTTTCTAAGTAGGAGAACTTGCACAATCAGTGGCTGACTAAATACTTTTTGCCCCACTGTAGACAGGATGTAAATAGTACAGATCAAGTCCTGTACTGGAGTACTGAGGCACATATACACAGCATATGTAGCTAGCAGCAAATATAAATGTTGGTGTTAGCATATATTAAATTAAATATGTACATGTACTCTGCAATGGGTTAAATTGCATGTGTGAACTGCCTATAGTCCTTACAGTTGTGTAGTATGTGTAACGTGTGAGAGCTGTGTCTCTCCCATCTGAGGTCCTGCTGAATGGTCCCATCACATTTAAATACAGTTTATGTAAACATATAATTAAAGCCTTTATCAAGTGACAGTACCAAGCAGGAAAGAAAATTAGGAAATTTCTGAAGAAACCAAAGGTGGTAAATAGTGGTAAGCTGAAAATGTTTGACACTTGATCCGTAACATTAACAGTAAGCATTTCAAACCAATTTCATTTGCAATTAGATTTAGCAGTAATGCCTAAGTCTTTGTAAAAAAAAAAAAAAAAAAAAAAAAAAGTGGCTACTTGGTTCCAGAAGTGAAGGATTGATTTAAAGCTAAACATTCATCAGGTATAGTCCAAGTTTCAGAAGGACAAAATGCATGCAGACAGTTATTAATTAGAATTAGAATTTAATTTAAGTTACTTGCTTTAGTAGTAAATGATCTAACGTTAAGCAATCTGTAACGCAGCTAAACAAAGAGTAACACAGCTAATCAAGAGAGAAAAAACCCGAACTCAAAACACAAAAACAACAAAGGATGCCTCCAGGGAAACATGAGAAACTAAAGAGCGAGGGGACGTTCGGAAAGAGCCACGGCACCAACGTGGTGAACGGAGATAGTCCACAAATGGACGGAGGCACAAAACTGGTAGGAAATTAATAAGCAACGGAGCATTAAAACAGGTAGGTAATTAACAAGGTCCCAGCGCCCCACCGGCAGGAGAACAAACAATGGACAGTACGTGAAACAGGCAGGCTAACCAACCACAGACAGCCAGCGAAACATACTCGTAAATAACGGAGGATGTAACACGAAACAGACAGGTAACCCTACGCGGACGGAATGCAAGAGGGGCATGAAAGTCCAAAGTGTACGGAACACGAAACAGGCAGGTAATCCAAATGTGGATGGGACCTCAAACAGGCAGGAAGTCCAATGTGGACCGAACACGACCAGTTTGCCCACAGCAAGGTTGAGAGGCAGGGAAACCAGGGTGACACCTTGGAGCGTGGACGTCCTCTGGAAGGTCCCGGGAACCGATGACCTCTGGAAAGGTCTCTCAGGAACAGACAACCTCTGGAAAGGCCTCATGGGAACAGAAGACCTCTGGGAAGACCTCACGGGAACAGACGGCCTCTAGGAAGGCCTCACTGGAACAGACGGCCTCAAGTGCCCTGGACGTCCTCTGAAAACAGTGGGATCTGGACGTCTTCTGGAAACGCTGTGGTCTGGACATCCTCTGGAAGAAACTTGCTCTTTACATCCTTAGGAAGTACAGCGTTCTGGACATCCTCAAGAAGTGCCGCGGTCTGGATGTCCTCAGGGAGCAGAACGCTCTGGATGTCCTCGGAAGGCGATACACTCTGGACTTCCTCTGCAAGAGGCTCTCTCATGACATCCTCAGAGCAGGACCCTGAGTGGATGTCTTTGGAACAGACGCGAGAACGGATGACCTCTGGAAGGTCTCGGGAACAGACGACCTCTGGGCGGTCTCGGGAACAGATGTCCTCAGGAAGCTGAGCATTCTGGACATCCTCAGGACGCGACGTCGGGACAGGGGCGTCAGGACAGTCTCTGTGACTGGCGTCTTCTGGACGAACATCGTCTGGACGGTCTCTGGGGTGGGCATCCTCTGGTCAGGCGTCCTTTGGATAATCTCTGGGACGGGTGTCTGGACGGTCACAGAGACGAGTATCCCCTGGACAGGCATCATCAGGACAGTCTCTGAGACTGACATCCTCGGCGCAGGCACCAGGCACAGACGTCCTCGGCGCAGAAACTGGCACAGGCGCGGACGTCCTCGGATGTGGCACTGGCACGGTTGTCCTCGAGGCTGGAACTGGCCCCAACATTGTGTAGCGGAATACGACTACACCGTTAAATTGATTAATTTTAATGAACAAACGGGGCACCACCGGATCGTTTGGGGACTGGTGGATCCGGAAAACCAGTTGAAAGAGAAAAAGCTAAATTAATCAGGAAGTCGATATGGGCAACTTCAGTCTGGATCTGAATAGTGAATTCAAAGTTATTTTCTTGACCTTTGGTTGAATAAAAGAACACTCTCCCACACAAAACGATAAATTCAAAACGGTATAACCAGTTTATTAACTACAGACAAGATAAATTCCAACTGACAATCTGAAGTACTGACACATCACAGAGTTACGATCAAGAATAATGGCGATGTATATCACAATAATGTACATCACAGTTTTACTATCACTAACATATTGTATCTATGTACAACCTATTAATTGTGTAGTACATACCCCTGTGTAATGTTATAAACTACTTTATTACGGCGTAGTGAGTTACTAGTAAGACAGATTGCGGTGAAACTTGAATAGATCTGTGGAAACTACATTGACGTAGGTAGGTCTAGGTTGAAACGTCGTTTAAAATTAAACGCAAGGTTTGAGAGAATCTTATAAACCCAAAATCAAGTTCACATAGCGGTACTTGCCTGGCAGGGAACGCTCATACAGGGGTGGAACATGGAAACCGGGGCCTCATCTGTTTCAAGGTTGGCATGTTAGTGGAAGGACACTGCTTATCTTTCGACGAACACATCCGTTCAGAGGGCCTATCGATGGTGTAGGCTCTTGGCTTCTCGGTTATGCAGATATGCAGTCGCATAACCACAGATGTTTTACGAGCCGTGCCTTCTGCGTTCTTCCCAGCTTTATCTGCGGGGGTTTCACGGTCCTCGAAGATTGCGTTCGCACACACTCAAATCTTTACCCTGGCCACAGGTAAATTCTAAGTCTGACGCGAACTTTACACAGCACGCTTCAATAAAGTTGGAAGACTAGGATATACGAATGCGGTCGAACGTGAAGAAGATCTTAGCTAGTTGGTCTTTCACTACTTTCTTTAGCTTAATTTCTAATTCGGCAATACTGAACTGCTACGACTGCTAGACAAGGAAAAACTTAAACGTAAAATAAAACGCAAAAAGGAAAGCTTCAAAGAAAACTAAACTCAAAAACCAAAACTGTAAAACGCTCAAACAAAGAAAAAGACTCAAAAAACTCAAAAGAAAAATTACTGCTGCTGCTAGCTTGCGCCAAATGTTTTGTACATGCTCTGACGTAAGCGATCAGGGACGTGAGGCAGGGATTTTGCCCTGGATCGGCCAATGAGAAGTTGACTCGGTATCAAGCCCCTCCTCTCGTTGGGCATGTCCTTTATTTTCACTGTATGTGGGTATGCACCGAAAAGAGGCTGTAAGTTTGGATTAATATATTTTTGCATATGTAGGATGTCTAAGTGTATCGCATAAGAATCAAAATTCTTCAAAGTTACAGGTTTAGTTGCGGGAGTTCAGTTACGAGGTTCCGATTGTCGAGGGCACCTCGAATCTACAAACTATGACATAATTATGGCAATCTAAACTACAGACATACATTGATACACATCTCAGACAAATAATGACATGATTAATACCAGATGTAGGATACAATACATTCCTAATAACAACTTGCATTTCTGGTCCTCTATAAGTGTAAATAGGTATTAATCACTAGCCGATCGATGCAAGAGGTTCGGTAGAGATTATATACTAATAATTTCCTAGCTATGACACAAAACTGGACTATATTGAGTATGGGATGGTCATTACACTAAATAGATTAAACAAATAGACATGAAAATACATGAAGAATCAGAGACATGCGTATATATGTATATGAACGAATATCCCTGACCAGATTACCTATAAGAAAGAGGCAGGGTTTGTGTTTGTGTATGGGTGTTTGTTTAGACTTGTTATAAAGCAGTTCTCAGGTGTTTTCTCGCTGAACGGTCCATGCAGAGGTAATCTAGTTGCAACAAAAGTTAATACTGATATTAAGAATATGTCTTTTTTGTCTGGACACGGGTGTCGTAAAAGTGAAAAGTGGGAAGGCATCTTTGTTTTTCTTGCAAAAGTTAGGCCAGACTTCTCCTAGGGTGGAGGAGTTTGGTGTAGAGAGTGTCAGAAATTCTTTTAAAACTAACACATTGGCTTAGTTTACGATGGTAAGATCTGACAACTGGGTCTGGTCCTAAATTTTCTTCTGTTGGTTTTGAAAAAAGGCTGGTTATTGTGGCCATCAATCTGTGAAGACTCTGTCCATGTGGTGGTCCTTTCCACATTTCAGTGTCCGTAATGTTTGTGACTTGGTAGAGAGAGGTAGAGAAACAAAAACCAGAGTCCGAATGGCGGTCAACCCAGCTATTGAGGCTACAATTGTCTGGAACGACTCTTGTATGACAACTTGTCCTCTGGGCAAGCTCTGGAGCTAACCTCCTCGGGACTGGTACTGGCACTGGCACGAACGTCCTCAGGGCAGGAACTGGCACAGGCACGGACTTCCTCGGAACTGGGAATGGCACAGACGTCCTCGAAGCAGGAACTGCCACTGACATTGTCTGAAACGACCTTCTCAGGGCAGGCTCTGGAAATGACCTTGGAACTGGTACTGGCACAGACTTCCTTGAGGCAGGCACAGGCATAGACGGCCTCGGCACAGGCACAGGGCATGGACGTCCTCTGGGATGGACTCTGGATCAGATGTCTTCTGGACGGGACCAGGAAGTAACGTCTTCTGGACGGAAACCTGAAGTGACGTCTTCAGGATGGGACCAGGAAGAGACATCCTCTGGATGGGCCCTGGATCAGGCATCCTCTGGACAGGACCAGGAAGTGACGTCTTCTGGACAGGCTCTGGATCAGACGTCTTCTGGACGGGACCAGGAAGTGACGTCTTCTGGACGGGCTCTGGATCAGATGTCCTCTGGACTCTGGTGAGAGGAGGGTCCCACAAATGTTGAGCCAGCCGTGGAATGGCCTGATGGTCGATGAACCTGGCCCCCTTGCTCACACCAGTGAGCGTGGGTTTTGATGCAGAGGTAGTGACAGACAGTCGGACTAGTGAGTCACTCTGGACCCTAGCAGGAGGAAGACCAAAAATGGACGCAAGGGCCTCCATAAATTGTTCCCCAGACCCGGCTTGGGCCATTGACCACACATTGGCGGCCCTTTGCCACACCCTACCTGAAAGGCGCGAAACTATAAATGGAACTTGGGCCAGGGGTGAGTATGACGAGTACAAACAAAAACATTTTGCGCACTGGCAGAAGAAAGTTAGATGCCGGTCGGGATTACCATCAAACTTATCCAGCAGAACCGGAACGAAACTAGAACCCGCCGTCTACATGATGGCGGATTATTCTGTAACACGGGTAGGAATGGGAGAGACAGGTTCTAATTAAATTGAGTTTATTAAAGTAAAAATACTAAACAAAGAGTAACACAGCTAAACAAGAGAGAAAAAACCCGAACCAAAACCACAAAAACAACAAAGGAATGCGGAACTGGCAGGGAGCCAAATGCAGTTCCGGCGCCAAACCAGCAGGAGAACAAACCACAAACAGTGCACGAAACAGGCAGGCTAATCATCCGTGGACAGCATGCGAAACATACAGGTAACCAACAGCAGATGGAATACGAAACAGGCAGGTAACCCTACGCGGACAGAACGCGAGGCGGGCATGAAAGTCCAACACATACGGAACGCGAAACCCAGGTTAATCCAAAGCGGACTGGACTGCAAAACAGGCAGATAATCCAAATGCGGATGGAACCGCAAACAGGCACTCACGGTACGCAGAAGTGACTGAGACAATAATCTGCCCCGAATGTCTCTCAAAGCCGTGCTTATAAAGGGAGTCCAACATCTGTAAACAATCAGTAATCCAGAAGTGGTTTAGCTCCCGGATTGGTCCGCGATAGTCGCGTGATCTCGGTTCCCCCACAGCAGGGTGGAGAGGCAGGGAAACCAGGGTGAGACCTTGGGGCGTGACACAATCCTAGTTCTAATTTAAGATTGTTATTAATATCAGAGCTTCATGTATTTACGTTTACACTGACATTATTTAAACAAACTTTTTGCGCATGGTTGCACAGTGTGTGCTCTTCATCAGTATACACATGATAACACCTTTGGGCTTATGAGGCTCTTGTCAACTGTTAACAGATAGGACGAGTCAGTTAACTGTTTCATAAACTGTTTATGAATTCATAACTTCATAATTGTGGCAGCTGTTTCAACTGTCATTTCTTCATGCTGAATATTCACTAATGGCAGTAACCTGGACAACTGATTATATAATGTAATTGACATGTCAAGTCAAATTTATTTATATAGCACTTTTTACAGAGCATTGTCTAAAGCAGTTCTGCAAATATGTAGAGCCACAGCTGCAATTGAGCAAGCTTAGGGCAACAGTTATTAACAGCAGATAACTTGTCTTAGACATCAATTACTTATTTAGCTCCACTGGGTGAGAAGTTAGAAGTATGAATCAGAATTGATGAGAGTAGGAGCTGCAATTTTAATTAAAAATTTTAATGCATAACAAGCCCCATTTACAATTAAAAATTGTAAATGGGGCTTGTTATGCATTAACAGTGGTATCTTGAGTTTTAACATTGCCTACTTCATTACAAATGCACAAACTTCTCAAAGGATCATACGTGACAGTTCATAATGTGTGGTGTACATAGAGGAGTATATGAACACAATTGTACAATTGTGCAGCTAGAACAACAAAAGAATCTGTCATCTTAAAAATTACATCCCACTGTAAGCAAAGTGTTAACAGATCATATGAAAGTGTATTGAGACACAGATGCTGTATGACTAGAAAATCTCAAGAGACTGCTGTGGATACTTTGGAACATTAACATACACAGATGATGAAAACAGTACTAGATAATTCTTCACACTAACTGTTTCATTCCAAAGCTAAACTTGTCCTCTGGGACAATACATACAGTAATGCAGTTCTAACTCTTCAACCCAGCAGTACGGCTGCATAATCTCAGTTTACCGTAACTAATTTGTACATCAGCTGTTAAGTACATTTAATTTAAAATTATTTATTTATCCCCAGGTTTTCTTTGCATCAGTGCGTTCTGGAGGTTCTAGCCAGGTCTACTTCATGACACTGGGCCGCACATCCTTACTCAGCTGGTAACATCCACTCAGCCTTGGCGAGCCCTTTTCACATCAGTGACGACAGCATTGAAAATGCAGGAATAACCACTAGTTAAAACTACAACTGGAGTTTCTACAACATACTAAATTAAGTGGATATGTGTTGTTGTAACACAGAATAAGAATTGTTTAGAAATATCGATTTAGATTACACAAAAAAATGAGAGCAATTAAAGTGCAAGAGGGTCAAGCTTCTTATGACAGTACTATTGCTGGCCTGTCTATGTTTTCTTTCTTGAGAAATTCCTGCTAGATGAAGTGGTTGAGATTTAGAGTCAAGATTGATGGTGACTGTTGTATCTAAAAGGGAAAGATTAGCCTTCTCTGCTGCCAATGATTTTCAAGGCTTGCATGTATTCCATGGACCCTAGTAATCAACTCAATACCCCCTCCCCCAAAACAACACCCTACTTGTTTTAAGAGAGCAAAAGCATGGACATTGCATTCAGAACCTCACAAATTATAGAGTGAATACTCTCTTCCCCTCTCTTCTATTTAGAATTTTAGATAGATGTACCTGAAATGATGTACCTGCTGTGAATATGTGCTATGAAATTAAACTGAGGGAGTTGTGTGTTATATTAAGCAGACTGTGAGTGCTAGTATGTGTGTCATAGAAACCAAAACATAAGCATAAGCTGTTGATGAAATCACTGCTTGGGACAGGTTGTATGGAATCTGTCCCAAGCAGTGATTTCATCAACAGCTTCTGCTTATGTTTTGGTTTCAATGACACACAAGTGCACACAAACACTGAAAGTGTGTCTCATTTATTAGGTGGAAGACTAACTTTTTCTGATTTTGCAAATATTAGAAATGCACTAAGTGGGTATATAGTGCGAAATCACTCTTCTTGTGATTGAAATTGTGAAAAGCATGACTCCCCTCTGATGGTCGTTTAAATCAATTGTTCAACAGCATAAGGACAGTGATTAAGACCATCGTTCATAGCCATTTATGTTCAGCATTGTCTCGCATTAATGAATATGGGATTTTTGCCAATAACTCCTAACCTCCTTAGTGCTACTGATTACTTTCCCCCAACATGATTGTGGTGTAATTCTGTCTGCAAGTTGGGATGATAAACCATCACTGTTCAATCTCTGTACAACTGAAGGTTAATAAGCCTACAGCGTTACATGTTTGTACTGGATTCAGCTAGGTTATATATTACTACAGTGTGTATGTGACTCTGGAGAGCAATATCAGTCATTAAAAAGCCACACAACTCCCACTTCTTTTTCAGTTTGATTGCCCTTCTCTTTGTAGCCTCTTTTTGTTGAATTCCTGTTTCAACATATAAACTGTACCCATCATATTTTCATTTAATTTGAGGTTTTTTTAACTGTTTGGTTTGCTGTATTTAGTTCTATTGAGTATTTTTATATGCAAAAAATTACCATTCAGAAATTTATTGCAGTTTTTGCATGAAAGAGGAACAATAAGCTTCAATAACACACTGAACTTTAAACTTGAGGTTACATATCCACTATATGAAATTGAAAAATATTTTCATTTAATGTTTTCACATTAAATAAATGTGAAAGTTCTTTGTATAGTTAGGTTTATTAACCATAAACAGACTCTGTAACTTGTATTTCAGTCTGTACAACTGTAGTAACGTAATAGTGTTCACATAATATAAAGCTCACCTGTTGAGGAAAATGTTTACAATCATTTTGCTACACTAATTTTCATTGTTTTATTTATGTTTTCTCTTGTAAAACCTTTAGCTTGTTTGTAATGAACATGTATGTAAATACATTGCTTGGTGATTTAACCCTAATCCCCCCACAGATATTGGTAATGCTATTTCAGAAATTTACCCACTTGAACTGGATGTGTGTGTTTCACTTGTGGCTCAGTATTGTTTGCCATCTCTGTGTATGGCAGGAAGTTCTGTATTTCTTTGTTTATCTTTAAAAAAATAAACTCCTAAAGCAATGTTCTTTCTGTTTTCCTTTTCTCTCTAAATTAAAGCTACAGCTTACATTTTATATTAGACTATTTCATGTATGGTTTAAGTTCAGGAGAAGCCAACTGACAACACTTTAAACAATAAATATTTTATGGCTGTAAATGGGTATGCATAAAGGTACATGTGCAAACATTTGCTTGGTAGACAGTATTTCCTAAGTCAGTGAGTGCATTTACATGCACTTAACCTGAGAACTCTAGAAATTTATTCTGAACAGTGAGATTACATGGTGTGGGCTGTGTGGGCTGCATGGCGGCTTGATGGGTAGCACTGTTGCCTCACAATGAGAAGATCCCAGGTGGAGCGGTCTGGGTCCTTTCTGTGTGGAGTTTGCATGTCCTCCCCATGTCCGTGTGGGTTTACTCTTGGTGCTCTGGTTTCCTCCCACAGTGCAAAGACATGCATTAGGTTAATTGATTATATAATGTAGCCCTAGTGTGTGTATGGTACCCTTTCTAGGGTTGTTCCTGCTTTGTGCCCTACTCCGCCTGTTGGCACCAGTTCTCCCGCGACCCTGTCCAGGATTAAGTGGATAACAAAGTGAATAAATGAATGATGAGTTTACATTCATTGGGTAATCAGATAATAGGGAAGTTCTCAGTCTACATGATGATTCAGGCAATAATCAGATTTCTCACAGAAGGCTAAGTCATGTAACAACATGAACTTTATTAATTAAATAATTAATGAAATAATAATTCATTCTCATTATTTCATTCATTTGTCATTTCTCCACAAAAGTGTTCAGTCGCCATTTCACTGTGTCGAACTCAGTGCTGTATTTATTTTCGCTGTTGCCAGATCCCACGAGAAAAATAAGGTCCCAAAAAGTGTTTTATAATAAACCTGGCAACTATGTGTGGTTGCACTTGCATTGTTTGAACACTGCTATAATACACAGTAAAAATGTAAGATATATAATACACATCAGTTGTAATAATTCCACTCACTGTAAATGTGATTTTTCACTTTTTGTTTAGTAAGAAGTTGCCGTTTTTCTATGCATTACAATGTTACATTACAATGAAAATAAATTCCAGTGGAGTTTGGAGCCAAAAGATGTATATGTGGATGTCAGAGGGGGGGTTCAAATATTCTTGTCTTTAAAAGAGGGGACTGTGCTAAATAGTTATTGACTAGCTAAATTAGATGCTGTCCAGCTGAAAGGTGTTAAGATATTAGGCTATCCCATCATATCGTAGCAATCACTCATTTTAAAATAAAGGCCAGGTATGTGTGTGTTTATACGAGAAGTGACACACTGTTGATGAATAACAAATATTGCATTGACTGTATAGTTTCCCAGCTACATTCCATAATTATTGGCACCCCTGGTAAAAGTGAGCAAAAAGGGTTATAAGAAATTCAAATTTTGGTGAATTAGCTTCAATCTCACACTGGAAGAAAATAGATAAATCCAAAGTTTAACCCTTTCAATCCTGTTGAGGCCAAATGGAGTCAGACTACAAAATACTTTGCCACAAAAACCTGTTTTACATTATTTGAATATTTTTTACATCAAATACACTCACTAACAAAAAATGAAAACACCCAGACAGAAATGTTGGATTGCTGCATAACTTGTCATGCAGTTATGTCACAGGCAGATATGTAAATGATTACAGGTGTGTTCTGATTACACACTGGGTCTTGCCACAAGAGGGTGTAAAAGTGCTTCCCCCACTGCCTTATAACAAGGCTCTCAGAGGCTACTTTTGGGTAGTTTACCTCGGTGAGAGGCTGTTGACTGTTAGACCTGCCTCTATGACACATTTGCCCACACTCATAGCTTGCTGAAGCTGGTGTCCCAGCTGGTCTCATAAATGCCCAACTGGTGATAAGTCTGGTGACCATGCAGGCCAAGGAAGTGTTGCAATCTGGTGGAGACATTCCTGGGAAACCTTTGCTGTGTGTGTGGACAAGCATGCCCTGCCATGAGCTTTTAGTGTCCTTGTATCACTACTAGGGGTGACTGACTGTCATATGCGATGGCTGCCCAGATCATCATGATGGTTCCACAACAAAGGCAGGATTGAAGCGCTCACCACGAGGCCTCAATACTTGAACCTGACCATCGTCTGATGCCAAACAGAACCTGGATTTGTCACAAAAGACAATACGGTCCCTGTCCAGAGCAGTCCAGGTTTCTCCTTCATGACACAACTACAAACAAAGGTGACAGTGGTTGGCTGACAAAGGCAGGACAAGTAATGAGCACCGTGACAACAAATTCCTTTTGCTAAGAACCTGGAAATGGTCCAGGCAGAGGCAAGGTTGTGTAGTGAAGGTGCCACCTGTGTCTTCAAGTCTTCAAAATGTCTTCAAATGTGTCATAGAGGCATGTCTGGTAGTCGACAATCACTCACCAAGAGATACATTACTCAGTAGTAGCCTCTGAAGCCTCTGAAAGCCTTTTTATAGGGCAGTGGGGGAAGCACTTTTACACCCTCTTGTGGAAAGACCCAGTGAGTAATCCGACCACACCTGTAATCATTTGCATATTTGCCTGCGACATAACTGTATGCCAAGTTGTGCAGCAATTCGTCATTTCTGGATTTATCTGGATGATTTATTTTTTTTATTTTTTTTTCTGTCATTGAGAGTACATGATAAAAACACTTATTTTAATCTCCGTTGATTAGTGAGTTATTCACTAGGTGTAACCACTGAATTATTGCACATAAATAATTTTGCTTCATTAAAATTCAGGACTGAAAGGGTTCATTGAAGTACATTTTGTCAGAAACAAATCCCTCATCAAAAAGTAATTATTTTTAACAAAACCACTTCTGCCACAATTATTGGCACCCTGCATGTAATTTGTACAACCTTCCTTTACAGGTACAACCCCAAATCAGATAAAGTTGAGACAGTATGGAAAATGCAAAAAATAAATAATTAAACAGTTGTTCAGTAACAACTACCACACTATAACATCCAGCAGGACCCCTTTCCCACTAGGACTACTGTATATAAATCATAGGGAAGGATAATGTCTTGCCCTATACTTTGTGCAAAATAATTTACAACCCCAAATAAGAAAAAGCCGAAATCCAAATATTAAAAAAAAAAACTCAGTTCTCCTTATATATACTTTGACTTTTATATCATTGCAGACAGTATGAACCCAAGATATTTCATGTTTTGTCTGATGAGCTTCATTTTATTTGTTATAAAACATCCATTCTTGCATTTAAGAACAAAGTAGACAAGCTGGATTGTAAGAGTTCACTCAGTTACTGTGTGGGAAGGCCATGTAGAGCTTTATATGTTACAGAGCTGAAGTGTTTTGTAATCAATGCGGAATTTAACAGGAAACCAATGTAGTGATGATAGAACAGGAGAGATATGATCAAATTTTCTAATTGGAGTTAACACTTGAGCCACTGCATTCTGAACTAATTGAAGTTTACTTATAGATTTACTAGAGCATCCAGTAAGTAAGGCGTTACAGTAATCCAACCTTGAGGTTATAAACACATGAACCAGTTTCTCCATGTCATTAAAAGAGAGGATATTTCTAAGTTTAGCAATATTAGATAATGGAAAGAAAGTAATTTGAGTGATGTTGCTAATGTGCACATCAAAGGACAGATCTGAATTAAATAAAACACAAGTTTTTTACAGATGGACTGGGCGATACTGAACAGCCAACTTATGTTCTAAACTCTGCGCTGTTTGCCTTTAAGGTACGGGTGTGGTCATTATACCATGGTGGTAGCCTTTTTGCCCTAATGTGTTTGAACCTAGCAGGAGCAACTAAGTCTAGGGTTGAGCGAATCATGCGTTCTAGTTGGTTGTTTACACGCTCAAGATGATTGGGCTTCATAGGTGTATTATATTTGAAGTCTGGTAGGTTAGTAATAAACATGGCTGGTGTAGCAGATGTAATAGTGCGCTTGGTGTGATAACAAGGGAGTAGGATTTTATTTATTAGAGATAGCTCAAAAAGTAACAGATAGTGATCAGAAATCATCAAGGTTGGGAAAACATCAAGGTTATCTATAATATTGATACCAAATGTTAACTTTAGATCTAAAGTATGATTATAGCGCTGGGTTGGTCCCATCAAATTCTGAGTGATACCCATGGAATCTAAAATGGACTCAAAAGCAATTTTAAGTGGATCCTGCTCATTGTCAAAGTGAATATTAAAATCACCTACAATTAAAGCCTTATCTGTTGAAAGTACTAAGCAGGAAAGAAATTAAGCAAATTCCTGAAATTCTGAATAAGGACCTGGAGTGCTGAAAAGAGTGTGGTTTTGACTTCGATAACGATGGATCAGTCTCATTAAGAATCAGTTTTTCAAATGAATTAGCCTTGTAATGGGATTTAGTTGTAACACCTAGCTCTTTGTCAAAAATTGTGGCTACGCCTTTCCCCCAACCATTAGGACGAGGGCGATTAGCATGACTGTATCCAGGAGGTGAGGCTTCATTTAAGGCTAAATATTCATCAGGTCCAATCCAAGTTTCAGTGAGACAGAGAGCGTGTAAGCGTTTATCATTTATTTATTTCATTTACAATCACTGCTTTGTTTGTAAGTGATCTAATGTTAAGTAATCCTAGCTTTAGTCTAAGGTTGTTATTTCTTTGGGAGCTATCTGTGTTTATGCTAATGAGGTTATTAAAACAGACTTTTTGAGAGCGTTTACGTTTAGGACAGATGCGGGTTCAGTCTTTTAATCAGACGAGATAATCTTGTTTCTCACATTCTGAGAGTCCCTTACTTGCTTTTTTGCAAACTGCAGGTGGGCTTTCATGCGTCTTTTACTGAGCAGAGGTTTCTGTCTGGCCACTCTGCCATAAAACTCAAATTGAAGGAGTGCTGCAGTGATGCTTGACCTTCTGGAAGTTTCTCCCATCTGCAACTGGAAAGCAGTGGGTATTTGCACAAACAGTAAATCTTACCCATCTAGAAAACAATCTATTATCATGACATTATAACCTTGAGATCCTGGTAGATCAGTTAACAAAATACACAGCCAAATGTGACCAAGGATAAACTGGCACAGGTAAAGGCATGAGCTTGACTACAGGGAGTGTTTGAGGGTTCTTACAATGCATGCACATAAAACAACACAAAATGGTGAATACCATACACTCCCACCAATATTTACCAGCCAGTGGTTGGTGTGTGTGGGTCTCACCTGGATTTCCTGAGGTTAAGAGTTGAGTGTAACCCCGTCCCTGCACTCAGTGGGGATGTACTTCTTGTCAGAGGGGAAATGTACTGGAGGGGGAGTTTCAGCATTCAGTTGATCAATCTCTACATCAATATCCCATCTAATGGGTGCAACTAGTACAACACAGTTTCTGGTTTCTCTGAACCATGCAATATTTGAGTAAACGTTGAGCAAACTTGATAAAACGTTATCTTTAGTGTTACGTGAAGAAGAAAAGAATAGTGACCAAACAGCTTGTTGTGGATTAAGATGCTTAGCTGTACATAAATATTACAAATTCCTGTGTTCAGTAAGTACTAGGGCTGCAGATATTTATTATCTTAGTAAGCACGTACTCTACTGATTATTTCATCGATCACTTGAATAATCAGATAAAAAAATGTTTTTTGCTTTATTAAACAGTAATAGTAAATACAGTATACAACTACAAATCAGAAAAGGTTGAGACTATATGGAAAATAAAAATATATAGGCAGAGTTCCTTACATTTCCATTCTGATTAACTTCATTTCCTTTGTTAATAAACATTCTGTTACAGTTCACGGTCCGAACCGTGTGAGATTGGAAGAAGGACCCAAGTGCAGGTGATTGCTGAAGGATATGGCCAGCCAATTGGCAATATAAATAAATATGTGGAGGTGTGTGTGGGAAAAGCACACACACACACCTGAACTTGACATCAGCAGCCAGGGTCAAGTTCAGGTGTGCACACAAGCACACACACAAACACAAAAAGGGGAAAATAAAGCTGTGCCTGAATGGCTGTCAGCTGGGATCAAACCCTGGCTGCAGGTGTCAAGTTCGGACGTGTTACGACAGCACTACGTGGCCGCTAAAGGAATAAGCGGAAACAGAACGCTATAAGGGCAAACACAAATGATGTGATTTCAAACAGGTAATGTTAACAGGTGATTATAATCATGATTTGGTACAAAAGCAGTATCCATGAAAGACTTTGGGGAGTAAAGATTGGCAGAGGATCTCCAGTTTATCAACAAATTTGTAAGAAAATTATTTAAATGTTTAAAAACATTTCCTCGAAGGGATTTACATATTTCTCCCTCTACCGTGCATAATATCATTAAACAATGCAAGGAATCTGGAGGACTTTCAGTGTGTAAATGGCAAGGGGGTACAAGCCTGAACTGAATAGGCGTGATCTCCGATCCCTCAGGCAGCATTGCATCAAGAACCGTCATTCATCAATAGCTAATAGAACCACATAGGCAAGAGATTACTTTATCAAACCTTTAACAAGTGCTATAATAGGAAGTTACATTCACAAATGCCTCTTAAAACATTACTGTGCAAATTAGAAGCCTTTTGTTAACCATGTGCAGAAGTGGCGTCGACTTCTCTGGGCTCTGAGTCATCTAGGATGGAAGAATGTCTGTAGTGGTCAGACCAATCAGTATTCCAGATCTGTTTTGGAAGAAATGAACACTCTGTGCTCCAAACCAAAGATTAAAAGGACCATCCACACTGTTATCAGCAACAAGTCCAAAACCCAGGCTTTTGGTTTGGTCACTGCCCTTGGCAAAGGTCATTTACACTTCTATAATAGCAAATTTAATGCAGAAAAGGATATCAACACATTAAAGCAACATATGCTGCCTTCAAGCCGACATCTTTTTCATTGTCATCTGTACATTTTTCAACAAGACAATGCAAGACAAGCCAAATCAGAAAAAGTTAGAAATCTTGATCATAATCTCCTGTTGATATTGCCTGTTTGAAATCACATCAACAATGTATTTAAATTGTGCAGCTCTCCAGAAGTTATTGTTTATTAAATAGCGATGCTGTGAAGATGATGAAAGAATCTCGCTCACACCATCGTACTTGTATGTACAAAGGTTTATTACACAGAAAGACAGCATCAAATCATGCACCATGGTTTACTTGGAGAGGATTCAAGCCAATATGAACTGAATAACCTGCTATAACTAACTGCTTATATAGGCTGGTTGTTTTCATAGAACTAAAGTAAAGATTCTAAGAAAAAGACCCTCATCCTGTGTAACATGATCTTGTCCTTCAAATTCTAAGAAAGAGACCCTTTGTACAAGGGACCCCTATGCAAACATTAACTTAAACATTCCAAAGCTATAAAAATATCTAACATATGAAGTTTCAGACACTACATATTTCCCCCCCTTACGAGATCCAAAAGGTCTTGTAAAATAAAAGAATAACACAAACATTTTCCAGTTGGGACACAATAACAATTCTCCTCCTGCACGTGCTGTCTACAGCACAACTTTAACAATTCAACAACTTTATGGATTGCATGAGCGAACACGCATCAGGCAGCTATCTTTCCTTGATGTCCATCAAACAATCTAGACAGGAAAAACTCTCACGGCCCCTCTGCCCTAGGTGGCCATATATAGTACTCCAGACCAATATAAAAAGGAGCTATTTTGACAATTTACTTAGGGATATGATTTAAGCAAATACATATGAGAACCTCAGAAAATCAAATGAAGACAGTGTCTAACAAGGCTAGTCGACCCATAGGACCTTCCATTGGACCTTTCCCTGCCTTGCACCAATATCCCTAAGCATCGATATGAATATGAACTGAATAACCTGCTATAACTAACTGCTTATATAGGCTGGTTGTTTTCATAGAACTAAGGTAAAGATTCTAAGAAAGAGACCCTCATCCTGTGTAACATGATCTTGTCCTTCAAATTCTAAGAAAGAGACCCTTTGTACTAGGGACCCCTATGCAAACATTAACTTAAACATTCTAAAGCTATAAAAATATCTAACATATGAAGTTTCAGACACTACATATTTCCCCCCCTTACGAGATCCAAAAGATCTTGTAAAATAAAAGAATAACACAAACATTTTCCAGTTGGGACACAATAACAATTCCTCCTGCACGTGCTGTCTACAGCACAACTTTAACAATTCAACAACTTTATGGATTGCATGAGCGAACACGCATCAGGCAGCTATCTTTCCTTGATGTCCATCAAACAATCTAGACAGGAAAAACTCTCACGGCCCCTCTGCCCTAGGTGGCAATATATAGTACTCCAGACCAATATAAACAGGAGCTATTTTGACAATTTACTTAGGGATATGATTTAAGCAAATACATATGAGAACCTCAGAAAATCAAATCAAGACAATGTCTAACAAGGCTAGTCGACCCATAGGACCTTCCATTGGACCTTTCCCTGCCTTGCACCAATATCCCTAAGCATCGAGAAAACGAAAAAAAAATAACATCTGAGGTTCCAATGTACTTACCAAATAACAGAAAACATTATTCTCCAAATAATTAAAACAAAGAAAGTGTTATAAATTGAAGTACTACTCATGCATTAAAAAACTCAAAAACTAAGTCCAACTATTACAGTGGTCAATTTAAGTCAAGTCAAGTTAGATCTATTTATATAGCGCTTTTTACAATGGAGCATTGTCTCAAAGCAACTTTACAAGTTTAGATTATCTCCTAATAACTACGTCCAATCCCAAATTGAGCAAGCTTAGGGCGACAGTGGCAAGGAAAAATTCCCTGAGTGTTATAGGAAGAAAACCTTGGGAGGACCAAGACTCAAAAAAGGGGACCCAACGTCCTTGGGGCGGCATAGATGAGAAATCTAAGAGCGAAACTAACGTCATGGAGTCAAAGTTTGAATAGAATGTGAAGTATGCACATCGGCATTAAGTGACCCGGGTATGATGGGGCTGGAGCTGATGACGGAAGCAGCTTGAGTGGAGCTGCAGCGGATGAACATCATGTGTGGGGCACGGAACTGGTACCCGGAACACAGCTCGGAGAGAAACAGAAAAAAAATGTAATTAGTTATTGATTAAGAGCACAGTGTCCTATTAACAATCACTGATGCCATGTCAATCACTGATGCCATGTCAAAACACTGATGCCATGTGTAGCATGAGACTCCGGCAGCTATAGCTATTAGCTATAGCAGCATAGCTAGAAAGAGGACTGGTAGGTGACACAGCCAAGAGGATCACATGAGACATTGGCCACCCCACGGGAGGCAGAAGACAGCAACCCAATGTCTCTGATCACCCATAAGACTCTTTGACTATGAACCCCCCAACTCTGCCCTTAGTCTAAGGCAAGGATGCACGAGTCAAGATCACGAGGACCGAAGCCCCGTCCAGCCAGACCGCCCACTCGACACTCTCCTGGCTAGCAGACAGGCAGGCAGGCTAGACATGACTCCAGACTCCTGCCCCAGTGACCCCAAACCATGCATCCTGGTCTAAATATAGTCAAAAGCCTGCGCAAATAGGTATGTCTTTAGCCTAGACTTAAAACTTTGGAGAGTGTCCTGAGTCTCGAACGAATCTTAAACACCTACAATTTCCTATGTCTTCCACTTTGCGCTCTTGATGCCGTGTGTTCTTTGCTTTAAGGTACGGGTGTGGTCATTATACCATGGTGCTAGCCTTTTTTCCCTAATGCGTTTGACCCTAGCAGGAGCAGTCGTGTCCAGGGTTGAGCGAAGCACACATTCTAATTAGTCATTACACACTCAAGATGATTGATCTCCGTAGGCGTATTAAATTTCAAGTCTGGTAGGTTTTTATAAAACGCAGAGTAGCAGATGTGATAGTGCGCTTGGTGTGATAACGAGGCAGAAGGATTTTATTTATTAGAGATAGCTCAAATACTAAAAGATAGTGATCTGAAATCAAATCACTTTGCGGGAAAACATCAAGGTGTCTCTATATTGATACCAAATGTTAATATTAGATCTAAAGTATGATTACAGCAGTGGGTTGGTCCATCACATTCTGAGTGATACCATGGATTCTAAGAGGACTCGAAAGCAATTCCAAGTGGATCCTGCTCATTGTCGAAGTGAATATTGAAATCACCTACAATTAAAACCTTTATCTGTTGACAGTAGTAAGCAGGAAATTCCTAAAGAAATTCTGAATAAGACCAGGAGGACGGTAAATAGTGATAAGCTGAAAAGAGTGTGGTTTTGACTTCCATAATGATGGATCAGTCACATTAAGAATCAGTATTTCAAAAGAATTAGCCTTGTAGTTGGATTTAGTTGTTAACATTTAGCTCTTTGTCTAAAATTAGGACCATTAGGACGAGGGCGACTAGCATGACTGTATCCAGGAGGTGAGACTTCATTTAAGGCTAAATATTTCATCAGGTCTAATCCAAGTCTCAGTGAGACAGAGAGCATGTAAGCGTTTATCAGTGATCATTTCATTTACAGTTCACTGCTTTGTTTGTAAGTGATCTAATGTTAAGTAGTCCTAGCTTTAGTCTGAGGTTGTTATTTCTTTGGGAGCTATCTGTGTTTATACTAATGAAGGTTATTAAAACGACTTTTTGAGAGCGTTTACGTTTAGGACAGATGCGGGTAAAAGACACAGTTTCAATAATGTGGGTTCTGGGTGACGGTGCATGGCTACCAGCAGACAGTTGGTTAAGCCGGTCTGTCTGCTGCCTGACCCCTGCTCTGGATAGTCAGCCCCTAACCAATCGGGCCATAAGACTATGGGCAATGTTGCAGGAGATGAGAGTGGGATGGACACCGTCCCATCCTAAAAGGCCAGGCTTACCCTCAAAGGCTGTCCAATTGTCTATATAGCCCACGTTGTTTTCAGAGCACCACTTGGACAGCCAGCAGTTCAGCGACCATTACCTGCTGTAAGCTTGGTCACCTCGCCGCATTGGGATGGGGCCAGAGCACACTACTGCATCAGACATCGCCTTCGCCACTCTAACCACCTCTACAAAATTAGCTTTAGTAACCTCTGACTGACGAAGGCGTATATCATTAGCCCCTACATGAATAACTATCCTAGATGTTTGCGCATCCGATGTTTGCGATAACTTGCAATGAGTCTTTTACAGCGTTGTGGAGGAATTTTGGCCCACTCATAAATACAGAATTCTTGTAATTCAGCCACAGTGGAGGGTTTTCAAGCATGAACAGCCTTTTTAAGGTCATGCCACAGCACCTCAATAGAATTCAGGTCAGGACTTTGACAAGGCAACTTTTTATTCAGCCATTCAGAGGTGGACTTGCTGGTGTGGTTTGGATCATTGTCCTGCTGCAGAACCCAAGATCAATTCAGCTTGACCAGACATTCTCCTTCAGGATTTTTTGGTAGACAGCAGAATTCAGCAGAACTCCTCTTCCATGTCTTCGCCGATTGTGGATAATGGCTCTCACTGTGGTTTGATGGAGTCCCAAAGCTTTAGAAATGGTTTATAACCCTTTTCAGACTGATCTCAATTACTTTCTTTCTCAATTGTTCCTGAATTTCTTTGGATCGCGACATGATGTGTTGCTTTTATGGATCTTTTGGTATACTTCACTTTGTCAGGCAGGTCCTATTTAAGTGATGTTCTGATTGAGAACAGGTGTGGCAATAATCAGGCCTGGGTGTGGCTAGAGTCAGTGAACTCAGGTGTGACTATCCATAGTTAAGTTATGTTTTAACAAGAGGGTGCAATCACTTTTTCACACAGGGCTTTGCATTTTGTGTTTACTTGTGTTGTCTTTGACTAATATTTAAATTGGTTTGATTTTCCGAAACTCTTACAGTGGGGCAAAAAAGTATTTAGTCAGCCACTAATTGTGCATGTTCAACTGTGGGAGCAATTGTAAGACATACAAAACCATGGAAGATCTCATCCTGAGGGGTCAAAATGATCATAAGAACGGTGAGCAAAAGTCCCAGAACTACACGGAAGGACCTGATGAACCACCTGGCTACCATCAGTAACACACTATGCCAAGAGAGACTCAGATCCTGCAGTGCCAGGCGTGCCCCCCTGCTTAAGCCAGTACATGTCCAGGCACGTCTGAAGTTTGGCAGAGAGCATATGGATGATCCAGAAGAGGATTGGGAGAATATCATGTGGTCAGAGGAAACCAAAATAGAACTTTTTGGTAAAAACTCAACTGGAGGAAAAAGGATGCTGAGTTGCATCCCAAGAACACCATACCTACTGTGAAGCAGGGGGTGGAAACATCATGCTTTGGGGCTGTTTTTCTGCAGAGGAGGCAGGACGACTGATCGGTGTTAAGGAAAGAATGAACGGGGCCATGTATCGTAAGATTTTAAGCCCAAACTTCCTTCCATCAGTGAGAACATTGAAGATGGAACATGGCTGGGAGTGGCTCCGTATAAAGCATTTCAAGGTACTGGAGTGGTCTGAAGTTGTGGTCTCCAGACCTCAACTTCATAGAAAATTTGTGGAGGGAGTTGAAAATCTGCGTTGCCCCAAAACATCACTGCTCTAGAGGAGATCTGCATGGAGGAATGGGCCAAAATACCAGCTACAGTGTGTGCCAACTGGTGAAGACTTACAGGAAAAGTTTGACTTCTGTCATTGTCAACAAAGGTTATGTTACAAAGTATTGAGTTGAACTTTTGTTATTGACCAAATACTTATTTTCCACCATAATTTACAATTAAATTCTTTAAAAATCCTACAATGTGATTTTTTTTCTCATTTTGTCTTTCATAGTTGAAGTGTACCTATGATGAAAATTACAGACCTCTCTCATTTTTCTAAGTAGGAGAACATGCACAATTAGTGGCTGACTAAATACTTTTTTGCCCCACTGTATTTCTCACCCAATGCTCACAGCCAGTCACCACAACTCAACAAATAGGCTCAATGTTGAATTCCCAACACAGCTCAGATCAGAATAAACTATACACAAACAATAAAACTCACATGTGCAACTCTCAACAGAGTTTAAATCAAATATTGATATTCCATGAATTAATTAAATGCATTAACTGGTCAGTCTGTTGCCAAGGCTCTTTTTTAAATGACTACAGCATGTAGCATTATTATTAACCCCAATTTGGGAAATATTCTTATATTGTCCTGTAAATGAAAACAGACTAAATGTGTATCAACCATAATGACTATAACTAAGCATACCCAGCCATCACCATGTCTTGAGATGTCTTAAGACACATTATGAAGATGTCTAAAGACATCTTGAGGCATGTCTTAGGAATTGAAGACATGTCTTTAAGACATGTCTAACGACACACATCTTAAGACATCTCGACTATAACAACATCTCAAGATATAGGATGCATAATATTTATTTTTATACACTTTTATTTTGTAAATATTCCTTAATATTAATATACATACAAAATAGATAATTTGCAGATAAATAAATTGCTTCTATCTAGTGAGTCATTTTCTTTTTTTATGGTGATGTTCTGCATTTAAATATCATCTTAAAATTATGTTTTTGTCATCTTATTTCATTTTTCAGATATAGTGGTGCTTGAAAGTTTGTGAACCCTTTAGAATGTTCTATATTTCTGCATAAATATGACCTAAAACATCATCAGATTTTCACACAAGTCCTAAAAGTAGATAAAGAGAACCCAGTTAAACAAATGAGACAAAAATGTTATACTTGGTCATTTATTTATTGAGGAAAATGATCCAATATTACATATTAGTGAGTGGCAAAAGTATGTGAAGCTCTAGGATTAGCAGTTCGTTTGAAGGTAAAATTAGAGTCAGATGTTTTCAATCAATCGGATGAAAACACTTAACGTCTACAAAAAATCTACTTATTACATCTCCTCGAATCGTGAAGTTTAAGTGTTAGGTTCTAAGGAAAAAATACACAAATTTGTGAAGCAGCAGAAGCTCGAATTTTCAGGGTATTAATTTATAAGTTACCTGGTGTAAAACCAAATAACCTCGTTGGACCCGGCAAAATGATTTATTAGTCCAAAGCTCAGCTGGACATGTAGTTCCTGTAACCAATTTCTCAGCTCTTCCACTTCAGGGGACAGGTCTTCATTTTCCACGTAAGACATGTCCAGAGATGACGACTCAGGGACAGCACAGTAATCATGATCCATTGTAAGATCTGAGACATTTTCTGAATTGATCTGCAATTATTGCTAAAATTGATTTATTGATTGATTGAGGTTTCCGAGGGACACTGTGCTGCGTATCAGCCTCGTCCCTCTTTTTTTTGTGTCCATGTCACACTGCACTAAGCAGAACCATGACATGTCTATGCATCCGTGTTGGGCAGAACCGTGACACACCATCGCATCACTCTGCTCGGGTGCTGTCCGCTCTGTCCAAGCACGGGCCCAACTTACACATTTTGTGTCTGCAGAGCTACACCAAGAGCATATCTCAGCTGGGGTGAGCTAAACACTTTCGGTGTCTTTTCTTTTTTTCCCGCTCACCACAGAACATTATAGTGCCATTCTTTTTCCAATTTTATTTTTGTGTATTTTTACATTTCCTGCTTTTGAGTCCGCTCAGCGCGGCACTTCTGCTGCCGTTTTTAGCTCTGGACCCTGACGTCTTAGGAGTTCTCTTAAGTAGAGAAGAAAAATCAGAAAAGGCAACGAGGCAGCAGAAATGTTCTCCAAACACTGAATAACAGTGAGTTAATCACACGCTAACGATTAGATTGTGCTGGAATAATGTTTGTTACTGTTCGCCATGTTAAAGGCACTGGCGAACCATTAAAAAATAAAATATATTTTAAATATTTTATTTTTATTTGATTTAGGACCCAAGTGCAGTTAGCTCCAGATGGAATTAGTGAACCAAAAAAAGATTAATTAACAAACCTGACATCAATGCGGGACCCGGGACTCGAACCCCCAATCTCTAGTGTCACAGGCGAGTGTAATCAAGGCTTTCCATGCTGCCGGACACTAAGGCCCCAGGTGAAGAGCAGATAAGCCTAACAAAGACAAACGAACTGCCTAGTGTGGATTCAAAATAAGGTTTACACCGTCTAAAAACTACGACGGGATCCAGAGAAAGATGATGTATTCAGCACATCCCGAAATGAACGTATTTAAGCTAATATTTACAAGATTAAAGCTCGGAGCACAAACAGCGGTCTGCGCATGCACAGGTCAGATCCGGATGCTACTAGGACTGAGCCCTCCTTGCTAGAGCTCGGCTGTGCCGGACAATGCCGAGGTGCGCTGGCGGGGTTCGCGTTCCCAGTGCGGCAACAGCACGGGCAGCTTTACAGTGATTATTTACGAGGGTAAACCGCGGAGTACAAACAGTGTGCGCAGTGCGACAGCAGCACAGGCAACATCGCACCGATGTAATCGCTCACGCCAAGCGACCTGAAAACGGAAAAGAGCGGAGAGGAGGTTCGGGCCAGTGAAGAGATTTCCCTTTTCCTAGCAACTAAGCCCTAAACACCTTACCTTTGCAGCTCTACTCGGCCCACCTTCTGTGCAAGATGAGTCGTGCCATTTTCCCTACCGGCGCAAAAACAAGCAAAAGGGTAAGACGGGTGACGCCTTGTGCACTAAGTGTGCGTAAAGTGTGCGAGGATGCGGCACCTGTCAGTGACAAAGCGTGCTCTTAAATAGCATCACTGACTCACAACACACGCGGGTACTCACAACACAATCCAAGACCCAGAATGACAGAATCTAATAAAAAAAAACCTCAGAATAAAATTTCCTCAGAATGCAATGCACTAATGTTCATCTTTATGGGTTGTGAAATGTGAGAGACCTGTGAGTTCCTTCACCTACTGGTTCACCATCCACAGGAGACAGTCTCAGCAATGCTTTCATTGCCTATCCTTGGGTACCTTCCATGCGTATCTGTAGCTGGTTGACCAGTTGAGTCTGGATGAAGTTTCCCTCTGCTCGGAAAGAATCAAGGCTGAAAATACAAAAGCAGAGTTGTGGAAGTACAGAGTCACAGGCAGAAACAGAGACTTGGAAACCATCCCCCAGTTGGGAATACTCACCACATTTCTCGTTGCAGGTGATTGAGGTCTGTGCGGGCATAACCGACAGTCATGTAGAAAGTGACCAGCATCGCCACAGTACATGCACAAGCCACTATACAATCTGCGGAGTCTCTCTTCCTTGGACAGACTAGTAGAGTCACATTGCATGGGATGCAATTGCAAACGGATGGAATTCCAAAACATATTCTGCTACAATTCGATGTCCCTGATGAAGTTGAGTTAATAGTTTACCTTGAGACCGGCCCTCACTGTAAGCAAATACAGTTCAAAATTCTGATACAAAATCCTCATAAGTACCTCGTTCGACACGGGACCAAAGGTCTGTGGCCCAATCCAAAGACTAGTTACCAGAGATGAAAAAGGGACGTGAGCCTTATACGAACTTTTTCTCTATAATTAGAGAAAAAGATGAAACACTGCAATAGAAGCCCCTCAGTGATTCAAGGCTCCGTCATATTTATCTGCATTGCTGACTGGAAAGTATTCATCAGTCTGGTTATTAACGTTAACCACGACAGGGAAGTTAGCAGCTGGGACAGTATGAGTTAAGAGCTGTAACTGGGCAGAGATCTCTTTCAAATTATTAGAGATCATGACAAGCTGTTTCTGTTACTCGCCCTGATGCAACATTTGTGATTCAACTGAACAAGCCAGAGTCCAAAACTTGGTGGTGCTGCCCTAAAAGCTGACCCTGACTTCCAACAACTTCTTGGAGCTCCTTAGGATCTGCCGTCTGCATCTTGGGCAAAAAAATTATGTAATGCTGAGACACGAACCACATGTGAGCGGATGTAAAATGATCCGATGGTTTATTGCAAACAAACGCAGTCAAAGCTGTGCTGGAGGTCAGCCATAGCACCAAAAATATTATGGGTATCCAAGACCAGAGCAACAGGCAAAAGGGAATCGGTCGTGAGTTGAAAACTGGAAAGGCACAAACAACCAGGCTACCAAAACACAGGAAAATCCAAAAGAGTCATCCAAAAGCCTAAAGCAGCGATCAAACATAAGGTAGACAAAAGAGTAAAATAAAAACGCTCAGTAAGGCAACAGGAAAGGTTGACAATACTTTGCAAGGTTAATGACAAGCCAACAGGTTTCATTAGTCCAGGTAAGATTGAAAACAGGTGTGTGAGTCTAATAGTTCAGTGATGTGGATCTGGGAAGCTGTCTCTGATTGGTTGCTTGCTGACCTGTGACTCGGCTGTGTGATAGCAGAGGATTATGGAAATTGTAGTGCCTGCTTTTCTTAGTCCAATGATGCACCTCCTTTCAAAGTCTGTGAAATGGACAGAATGTCTTTGAGTGCATTGTAGAGGCATGTCTAGCAGCCAACGATTTCTCACCAAGAGGTACATTACCCAAAAGTAGCCTCTGGGAGCCTCTTTACAGGGTAGTGGGGGAAGCACTTTTACACCCTCTTGTGGCAAGACTCTGTGTCTCATCAGACCACCCCTGTAATCATTTACATATCTGAAAAAGAAAAAAAAGTTTTAAAACATTTTTTCTTCAGGTATAATTTTGTGCACTTTATTTTTATTAAAAAAACAGTGAAGAAGTGCAATGAAAGGGATAAATTATGTATTGTAATTATATAATTGTTTCTGAACAAAAAACCTCTGAATGAAGAACAGAAGAATGTAAGTTTTAATTATTCATTGGTCACCAGTAGTATTTTTTGCAGAATTCATTCCTACAAATTCAGTTCATTACAATAATATATATAGATAGATAGATAGATAGATAGATAAATAGATAGATAGATAGATAGATAATATTTATTTTATTTTATGTGCAAAAATCACAAAATCATTTATTCATTCACGTTGCAATCTGTTTAACAGGGTTGCAGGAGAGTCAGTGCCTAGTTGGTAGCATAGGACACAAGGCAGGACAAACCCTAGACAGGGCACCAATACATCATAGGGCACACACACTCACACACTAGGGCCACTTTTGCACAGTCTTTGAAATGTGGGAGGAAACCAGAGTAAACCCTCACAAACTAGATACTCCAAACTAGAGCGTGTGTGCTTGTGCATTTATTTCTCTTTGTAGTCTGAGTGGAGGTTGTTGATCCATGGCTCTTGGGTTAACAAGGCATGCACATCCCCAAGGTGCCACAGGGACACCACAAAATCATTTATAGTGAGTATGAACATGTATTTAGTATTAACGGATTGATGATAGATTCACCTCATTAATCATGATACACGCTTTTCCTTACATGAAAGTATACATACCATAATTACCATATTCAGTAGATCACAAACACATGCCCTTTATCAATAAACAAACACGTCACGCATTACTCAAATCACACATTTTCACTGGTCTAAATAAAACCCAATATGTGTGTGACCGTCGAAACGCGTTACAGACTGGTATCGCGGACACGCCTACTCCCGCACTTCATAGACGCTACAGTAATATTAATTAATATGCATGCCATATAATCGTGTTAATACTAATAGCTACTAATAAACAAAGAGGGAAACACAGTGTTCGTCCATAAGCTGTTCGTGCGTTACGTTTCTGGTGTGAAGCCTTGAGTTGCGAAACGCAGCTAACAGGAAAAGTGAAGTTTGTTCCACAACTCTTGCTTCTCCTCTTGCGACATCCCAGGAATTACGCAAGATGAGGAAAGCAAGGCTTGGAAAGGAAATTGCAACATTCGCTTGCTCAACTGTTCCTTCGACTGAGAAGTTTTACGTGTTTTGTTTTCGGCAGGGTTAAGTTCACGAAAGCCGCTCAGTTTGTTTATAGACGACTTAATGTTCTTTCAGTGTAAATCTGGTAAAATGGAATGCCCGTAAATAACTTCAAAAGTCCTGGGACTGCCTACAGAATTTGAGGTAAGAGAATAATCGCTTAATATTTCCTGGGACGCGTGTTTGTGTGTATTTGTTGGTGGGTGTTCGGAGGAGAGTAGTGGGGCAGGGGTGCTTGGTTGGGACACGTGAGGTGTCATGGCAAGGGCTCAAATTTCAAGATAGTCAGTGGACACTCATCAGATGTTCTAGAATAGAGTCAAGTTGCAATTAATGATATATTATGTGCTTTATTAAACATATAAACACATAAGCTCAGATCTATGTGCATGCTCTGTATGCATTTATTAATCATTACAGTATAAAACAGACTTATGTTACCAAATACTTCTTAAATGAACACTTTATAAGTATCGCGACCTAGATCCATGTGGTGTTGAAAGAGCATCCCAAACAGCATTCTGTGTAACATTTGCTGTGTATGAAATTGTTCCCTATTCCCTCTTCCTTACATTCAGAATTTTGGTAGAATATGTACTGCGCTGTTATAGTGGACAGAGTTCTTGGTATTGCCTGATTTTGGACATTAGTTTATACCGCTTTGCACAAGCAGATTCCATAAACACAGCATCTCATGTACATTGACATTCATGACACCAGTTGAGTGGTAGCAGCTAG